>CM056049.1:123124462-123303407 GCA_029574335.1 Rana kukunoris | reverse complement strand
ATATTTCGGGAATTTTACACCTTAGATTTGAGCTATGACTGTCTAATCCTTTCATTTGCGCGTGAGTGCTAAAATGGCAGGGCAGTACAAAACCCCCCCAAATGACCTTATTTTGGAAAGTAGACACCCCAAGGAAACTGCCGAGAGGCATGTTAAGTCCATTGAATATTTTTTTATGTCCCAAGTGATTGAATAATGACAAAAAAATAAATAAATACAAAAAGTTGTCACTAAATGATATATTTCTCACACATGCCATGGTTATATGTGGAATTGCACCCCAAAATACATTCTCATGCTTCTTCTGAGTACGGAGATACCACATGTGTGGGACTTATTGGGAGCCTAGCTGCGTACGGGACCCTGAAAACCAAGCACCGCCTTCAAGATTTCTAAGGGCATACATTTTTGATTTCACTCCTCACTACTTATCACAGTTTCGAAGGCCATAAAATGCCAAAATAGCACAAAACCCACCCAAATGACCCCATTTTGGTAAGTAGACACCCCAAGCTATTTGCTGAGAGGCATAGTGAGTATTTTACAGCGCTCATTTTTTTTTTGAAAATTAAGAAAGAAAATAATTTTATTTTTTTCAAAACTTTGTGACAAAAAGCGATATCTGCAAAAATACTCACCATACCTCTCAGCAAATAGCTTGGGGTGTCTACTTTCCAAAATGGGGTCATTTGGGGTTTTTTTGTGCTATTTTGGCATTCCATGACCTCTGAAACTGTGATAGGTAGTGAGGAGTTTAATCAAAAATTTACACCCTTAGAAAGCCTGAAGGCGGTGATTGGTTTTTGGGGTTCCCGTACGCGGCTAGGCTCCCAAAAAGTCTCACACATGTGGTATCCCCGTACTCAGGAGAAGCAGCAGAATGTATTTTGGGGTGTAATTCCACATATGCCCATGGTTTGTTTGAGCAATATATCATTTATTGACAACTTCGCACAAAAAAATATATATATTTATTTTTCCCGCAACGTGTCAAAATATAAAATATTCCATGGACTCGACATGCCTCTCAGCAAATAGCTTGGGCTGTCTACTTTCCAAAATGGGGTCATTGGGGGGGGGGGGGGGGGGTTTTGAATTGTCCTGGCATTTTTTGCACAACATTTAAAAGCTTATGTCGCACATCACCCACTCTTCTAACCACTTTAAGACAAAGCCCTTTCTGACACTGTTTGTTTACATAAAAACATATATTTTTTTTGCAAGAAAGTTAAGTTGAATCCCCAAACATTATATATATTTTTTTTAAAGCAAAGGCCCTACAGATTAAAATGGTGGGTGTTGCATTTTTTTTCCACACAGTATTTGTGCAGCGATTTTTCAAACGCATTTTTTGGAGAAAAAAATACCCTTTTTTTTTATTTTAAAGCACTAAAAATCACTATATTGCCCAAATTATTGATGAAATAAAAAAGATGATCTTAGGCCGAGTACATGGATACCAAACACAACATACTTTAAAATTGCGCACAAACGCGCAGTGGCGACAAACTACATACATTTTTAAAAGCCTTACAGGTTACCACATTAGATTTACAGAGGAGGTCTACTGCTAAAATTACTGCCCTCGATCTGCCCTTCACCGTGATAGCTCACATGCATGGTACAATCGCTGTTTACATATGACTCCAGACCGACGCTTGCCTTTGCGCAAGAGCAGGGTGGGACAGGGGTGCTTTTTTTTTTATTAGCTTATTTTATTTGTAAACTGTTCCTTCCATTTCATTTATTTCTTACCATTTTTATTGTTATCTCAGGGAATGTAACTATCCCTTATGATAGCAATAGTTAGTGACAGGTCTATTAGACCCTAGATCTTTCCTCTGCCCTCAAAGCATCTGACCACATCAAGATCGGTGTGTTAAAATGCTTTCCTAATTTCCCAATGGCGCTGTTTATATTCAGTGGGGGTCATTCCCTCCCACTGAATGTAAAAGCAGTCTAGAGGCTAATTAGCCACTAGGACTGCTTTTATATGAAAGCCGACTGCTGGCTTAAAAGAATGATACCAAGATGATACCTAAACCCGCAGGCATCATTCAGTATAACCATTCGAAGTCCAGCAACATACCAGTACGTTGATGGTTCTTGTTGGACATGTATTGTAATCTTTTTTTTCATGCAGCCTGTTGGCTGAACGAAAAAAGATTGATCGGTGGGTATGCCCACCATTAGAATACCTCCCATCTCATCCATCCACTTCTAATAATGGGCATACATGCACCATTTATATATGCCAAAGCATGGGGGCATCCTCCCGCAAAAAGATTATGCCGTGTACACACGGTCGGACTTTTCCACAGGGCAAGCCTCCGTTGGAATTTCGACCGCATGTACGCGGCACAAAAAGTTATGTTGCATACACACGGTCAGACTTTTCCACAGGAAAGCCTCCGTAGGAATGTCAACTGTATGTACGCATCATTAGGAGCAAAATCGCTCCTCCGCCCCTAATGCCCCCATGCTTCATCATATATGCTCCTACAGCATTGGAGTCGCGGCTTTATATATCGTGGGAGCAAACGCTCTTGCTGTCACGCTAAATAAGTCTGTGCTGCAACTGAATGGCATACCTGAAAACAGTAAGATCAATTACATACCTGAAAAGCAAGCATGAAAAAAACTAATAACAATAAAACTTTGCAGAATAGAATACAGTAATAAAAAGAGCAGAACAATAGAGAGAGAATAGAGAGGGAGAGAACAATAAAACGACAACTATTTTTGTTTTTTTATTTTATATTTTTTTGTGTTTTTATTTTTTACTTAGAAAACACTTCCAAAAAAAACTGTTAGCGATTGCAGGGATTAGGCCTGTCTCTGCGAATGCTGCAGTTATGCATGTTGTGTTTTGTAAGTGACAGTGATCAATCGATACTGCACTTGGGTGGGTTGGGCGGAGGGGCAAAATGCAGGTTCCAGCGGGCATCTGGGCTGATTCCACTAACAATGTGTTTTTGGGTATCCTAAATTGCTAGGTGCGCTAGTATAGATCTGATCAGATCAGGTATCGATCTGTTCAGATACTATACCACTAAGGGGGGTGTATGCTTTGCGCGTGGGTGTAAGCGTTTCTGGCACCAACCTAACGCTGCCTGGGGCGATGCAGACCCTAACTGACGCTAAAATGTAATTGATATCACCCATCGGCGATCAGGGGGTTAAACCTTATTGGGTTATATACGGCAGATGACCTGATGCTATAAACAGCAAACTAACTAAACAGCGTCAACCGTAACACTTATACAGTGATCATTGGTGAAAGGGTTAACTAGGGCGCAATCAGGGGTTAAAACCTTTATTAGAAAATGTATGGGGGCATCTAACGCTATAAAAACCTGACGGGCGAGCCTCAAAAAATAACTAGCTACCTAGCGGCACCAGCGACACTAATACAGCGATCAGAAAAACGATCGCTTAGTGATGCTGGCAATAGGGGGTGAAAGGGTTAACTAGGGCGGTGATCAAGGGGTTAAACATTTATTAGGTAGGGGGCTACCCTAAACCTAACACTAACTGCCTGTCACACTAACCGCCGGACACATGGCAGTCTATGGGAAGCTTCCCAGCTTGCAATCACCTGATTGCAAGCTGGGAAGCTGATTTGCCTGTGTTTAGGGCGTGTGCAGGGCGCAAGCTGTGTGCCCGCACACACTCCTCCACTCTCCGCTGATTTGTCCCTGGCTCCTGCTCTGTCGTTTTTATTGGCCGGACTGGGCGGTGCTTTTTCTGCACTGTCGCGTCACTTTCAGTCACTTTCAGTTTCCCGACACTGGGGCTCACTGACTCTGCGACTTGTGGAGTGCGGCAACAGCAGCTATCTGGGACTGGGACCCTTTGATGAAGGTGAGGAGCTGATCACAGTGGCAGGCTGCAGCAGATGGATGGACACAGAGCTGGCAGTGTACCACTACCAGAGAGCACCAGGTGAGTGCCGGGATTGGAGAGGATTCCTCACCTTCCTTATTTGCTGTTGGCGTCATCACGGCATGGCATGTCTTTCTCTCGCACCATCATGCTTCCGGGTAGCTTCCCCCATCCTCCAAACCGAGTGGAGTGCGACTGTTCCATTGGGTACCATGTGTCCTGCCGACTGCCGTGATCCTGTCCCCCCTCCCCCATCTCTGATCACTTTTCTCAACTGTTGAAGAGCTTCATGGAGGGGGGGGGGGGGGGGTGCTGCTGAGTGTTGTGGTTCGTGGGTGGCAGTGACTGGCAGCTGTGGGGGGTTTCTCCACCACCTTCTCCGCATCTCGGCCATGCTACAGCCTACAGGGAAGAAGGGGAGGTGAGATAGAGAAACATAGAGGGGGTAAGAAGAACATGGGGGCGGTAGGCAGTCTGTGTGATATATCGCCCTATTTCATGGTGGAGCTGTACGGCGATCAGAGTTTCCCAGCCAGTGCTCCGTAGCAGTCATTTGCAGGGTTTCACCCTGGTAACTGGGCAGGCTGAGCTCCACCCACCCATGTCCCAGTGTACAGAGACTGTTGCTAGGCTATTGCTAGGCAACTATAAACACTCTTTGGACCTGGAAAACTCTGTTCGTTTCTGGCCGTTCGGCAAGTCTCTCCCTCCATTGCATAGAATGTTTATTAAAACATGTATGTGCCTTTTATTTTTCTGTCATGTCAGTACAGAGTGCAGGAGACAGTGAATTACAATATTATAGTCCTAAACGCTCCTGTATGGATTTGAAACCTATTTACAGATTAGTGTTAGAAATATGTATAAATTTGATTATATTTCAGACAGGAGGCTCATATCTTAGGCATTAATCTTTCTTTAATTAATGCTCATAGCAGAAAGAACAACCAACATTTCAACTTTAAAAGAAAAATTAACAAACTGAATGGCACTATGTGGACTACGAGTCCCAGCATGCCTAGCGTCCGTGTCCACTCCCCTTTGTGCCTCTATATAAGTGTCAGCTCCTCCCCAGCCCTCCCTCTTTCTTTCTGCTCATGGCAGCCAACAGATAAGTACAATTGTTTTAATTTTATCTTTTCAGCAGTGCGCGGTGTTCAACCGCCTACTCTACCTCAGCGATAGTCCCCTGCGGCTAGTCGCTCCCTTCCCTCTCATCCTCGACTTGTGGGGACCTCACTCCCCCTCCCCTCTCTCACTCCACAGGCCGCCCTGACGAGATTTAGTCAGGCGCAGCCCTATTACATCAGCCGTCTCATCGGCGAGATCTCGGCGGCGAAATCTCGCGGGATTTCGCCGCAGAGCGCGCCCTCAGGCTCCCCTCCCACCGCATATCACAGCAAAGCGACGGAGAGGTAGGAGCCTGGTTCAGGTGGGCGCCTGGCATCTTCCTTACCCTTACATCAGGTGGGGTGAGCGGAATTTATTCCCCCCCCCCCGTTCCAGTTAGGATAACTTGTGCTATGGCAGAGGAGGCTACACCCAAGGGGTTAGGTGAGGTGATTGTAAGACTCAGGCCCTTAATGCAGCTCAATTCAGGAGCTGATAAATAAATCAATCTTAGCAGCCTTAACAGCTAATAAGATCCCCATGGGGATGCAACAAGGCCCCTCTGCCCCTACACCAGGTACCCAGTGCAGAAACACGAGCCAAAAAGGGCAAATCCTCTCAAAAGAGGAAGCACATCGTGGTCACTCAGGACTCCCAGACAGGGGAAGTGCACAAATATGTTTGACGCATTGCCACAACGGGAATGCAACCCCACGCATCCATCGGACTCATTGCAACCCCTGGGCCTCAGGGAGTCACAAAAAAAGGCTAACGACAAATAGACGGGCAAAACCCGACTCCTTTGTCCTCGATTCGGAGATAGATACACTCCTCCGAATCATCTGAAGACTGAAGTCTCCGAATATGAGTACGATGACGATATGGATGCTGGGGCAACAGCGTTCCATCAGGACGCTACCCCTGACATACAGGGCGATACCATACAGAGACACCCGGGGCGAAACCTCTGTTCCACCCCGACTCGATTACTCACCCCGGTCTGGGGACTGGTCCCCCTGCCACACGTGGCACAGTATGTGGAGTTCTGGACACGCAGAACCACTCACCAAAAGCAACCGCAACAAACTTAGAGCGGAATGCCCTCGTCCACAAAATTCCAGGGGGGTTACCAATACTCCGAAATTGACCCCATTCTGGCAAAGTACCTTGCCAAATCAGGGAAATCTCCCAAAAGAGGTATATCGACCGGTCATTTAAGTCCATTCAGGACCGTGTCCTAGACTTACTCGGCCCGCTCACCAAAATATCAATATAACTGAACAGGCCGTATCGGCACAACAGGCAGTGGATGTTAACCAATTACGGGGTTGGGCCCAAAGAGCAGTATGCCTACTGGGCACCGCAAACACGGCGTGCTCAACGGAACGCAGACGTTCCATTCTGATGAAACTAGACCCCCAACTGGCCCACTTGGCGGAGACTGAGCCGGGCCCAGCAGCGGATGGTCTCTTGTTCGGTGACTCCTTAATGAAGGACATAAACAAGTTTGTAGGCCTATTTAATAGCCTAGATAAAGCGCAGTCGTCGCTAAAAAGAACTGGCACTCACAGAGTTTTTGCCAGGGCCGGCAGAGGCAGGGGCCGCTCTGCCGGCCGCAATACCAATTTCAGGTATGCCAATAGGGCCGCCACCCAGACACAATTCCACCAGGCTCCAACCTCATACAACATGGTGGCACAACCCGCACCATTCTTCCCGCCTCGCGGAAGACCCTGGAGAGGACGAGGAAACAGAGGAGACCCTCGATCCCGGCCATACACCGGTAAGAGTACCTCCTATACCACACACACCTGGGGGGGAGACTGCAGTTTTTTACCCACGCTTGGTCTGCGATTACGGCAGACGCGTGGATCTTGAACACCATTTTAGGGTTCAGAGTGGAACTTATAATCCCCCCCTCAATTGAACACCGTACCTCCCCCCATACGCTTTACACAAGCAAACGAGACACTGATAGACAGGGAATTGGCAGATCTGATCTCCAAACAGGCAGTGATCGAGGCCGACCCGTCCTACCCGGGTTTCATCAGCAATCTGTTCCTGGTCAAAAAGAAGGAAGGAGGCTACCGCCCCGTCATAAACCTTCGGGACCTGAACCAACATGTCGCCTATCGACATTTCAAAATGGAAGGCATTCATTGCCTCCGAGACCTACTCCAGCCCGGGGATTGGCTCGCGAAGGTGGACCTGAAGGACGCCTATCTCACCGTCCCCATTCACCCAGAATCTCAACCCCTTCTTCGCTTCAGATGTGGGGGTCGCACGTGGCAATTCACATGCCTGCCATTCGGACTGTCGTCGGCCCCCTGGTGTTTCACCAAACTCCTAAAACCGGTAACAGCATACCTAAGGAGCAGGGGGGTAAGGCTCATCATTTACATCGACGACATCCTCATCATGGCCTACTCCGAATCGGAGGCTCATCGCCACTTACACTGGACAATCGATCTGCTTCAGAACCTAGGCTTCCTCATAAATCAGGAGAAATCAGTGCTCATACCTTCCGAGAGCTGACATTCCTGGGATTCCTGGTGGACACCAACCAGGCAGTCCTCAGACTACCCAAAGCAAAACTGACCCTGATCCGCAAAGAGATCAGAGCAGTACTACGCAAAGCAGTCTTGTCCCTACGAATTCTGGCCAGATTGGTGGGTCTCCTAGCAGCCTCTATACAAGCCATTTTTCCCGCTCCTCTACACTACAGGGCCCTTCAACGACTCAAAATTTCACACTTGCGTCGAGGCCTGCGATACGCAGACGAGATCCCTCTTTCCCCCGAAGCCAGGGTGGAACTACAATGGTGGCTTCGCCACGCCATAGATTGGAATGGCAAGACGATTTTCAACTCCCGACCGGACATGATAATAGAATCGGATGCGAGTCTGAAAGGCTGGGGCGCGCGCCTCGGCGAGACTTCGACGGGGGGAATCTGGTCCCATCCAGAATCCCTCCTCCACATCAACGCCCTAGAACTCCTGGCCGCCCTCTTCGCCCTGCGAAGTTTCCTCTCAGAACGCTCCAACTGCTGCGTATTGTTGCGCATGGACAATATTGCAGCAGTACAATATATCAATCGTCTAGGGGGCACCAGATCCAAAACCCTGGCGGATATCGCCAAGACCATATGGCAATTCTGTCTGTCTCGCAACATCATTCCGAAGGCAGAATATATTCCAGGCACATCCAATATTGTAGCCGATTGGAATTCCAGACACCTCTCCGACTCCAGCGACTGGCAGCTGGACCGCTCGCTTTTTGCGCGGGTGGATCGTCTCTGGGGCCCTCTGGGCATAGACCTGTTCGCCACACGCCTCAACCATCAACTTCCTCGGTTTTTCAGTTGGCGACCGGACCCGGCTTCAACGTCAGTGGACGCATTCCGGCAGTCCTGGCAAGGGGAAATCCATTACGCATTCCCTCCCTTCTCGTTGATCCCCAGGGTGCTACTCCAAATAGCACAACAGGACGCGACGGTGGTCCTGATTTTCCCATGGTGGCCGACACAACCATGGTTTCCCCTTCTGCTAGGGATGCTAATAGACTACCCCAGGCTACTCCCCCGGATCCCTCACATCTTGTCACACCCTCCAAGGGTGTTCACCCTCTAGTTCTGGAGGACTCCCTTACCCTGATAGCAGGCCTGATCTCAGGGTGCCAGACACAGACTGCGGTCTTTCATCAGCAGCTAGAGATCTCATTGCCCTGGCCTGGGCCCCCGGGACTCGATCAGCGTATCGATCAGCCTGGGGGCTCTGGGTACGTTGGTGTGATCAACAACAGGCTGATCCCACTCTGGCTCCTGTAACCACGGTTGCTAACTACCTGACAGAACTCTTCGATGCAGGTAGGGCCTACAGCTCCCTTAATGTGTATAGGTCAGCCATTTCGGCCTATCACCTCCCAGTTGATTCCCTACCTATCGGCAAACATCCATTGATCTGTAAACTTATGCGGGGCATGAGGTTCCAAAGACCCCCTCGCCCTAAATATCAATCGACATGGGATGTCTCAAAAGTGCTCAATATGTTCTCCGCTTGGGAAGATAACGAGACACTATCCCTCAAGTTCCTGACGTTCAAGTTAACGGTTCTCCTTTGTCTGATCTCGATTAAACGGGTCTCAGACGTGAGGGCTCTAGACATCTCTAGACGCCAATTCCTACCCAAGGGGTCCGGTTCTCCGTGGTCCGTAGGACCAAGACGAACCTAAAGACGGTCTTTTACCCGTATTTTCCCTCACAACCACGACTCTGTGTCGCAAAATGCCTGCGCACCTACGAAACCCAGACTGCGTCCCTTAGACCGTCTGGAGCTTCGCAATTACTACTCTCTTACGTCAAACCCCATCATCCAGTCACCTCTGCCACCCTGGCCCGATGGGTGCGAGCAACCATGGAGTTGGCCGGCATAGACGTAACCCTCTTTGGTGCACACTCATCTAGGGGTGCCATGGCTACCAAGATTATCTCGAAAGGAGGCTCCCTATCTGACCTCCTCCAAGCTGCAGACTGGTCTTCGAATCCACTTTTCGCTCGTTTTACTTTAGACCAGAAGCCCATGTCTCCATGTCCGTTCTGTGACCCAGCGCGGACCTACCCAGACAGGAGATGTATTGATAGAGATTGTTATGATGTAATTTTATTCAGCTTTGAAATTGCCTAAGATATGAGCCTCCTGTCTGAAATATAATTCGAGATTTTCCTAGCTTGTGACGGAAAATATTGATTATAAGAAGACAGGAGGCGAGTATCTTCCCTCCCTACCCTCCCTGTCATCTACCTATGGTTCTCTTTCAGGTTTCTAGAGAAGACCACATCGAGGATCTTAGGCGACCAGAAGCCGCATGAAAATGGGTTGCTCCGCAGTTCGGAGGTCGGTTATTCCGGGTGGTTCAAGGTTCATCCCCTGTTGGGACTTAGTCACAGTTCGTACAAGGACTCCTGAAAGGAGAAGTCGGGCCGGCTGGCTGAAGGTACGCGAATCCGAAACACCAACTTCCAGCATCAAGAAAGAGGAAGGGCTGGGGAGGAGCTGACACTTATATAGAGGCACAAAGGGGGGTGGACACGGACGCTAGGCATGCTGGGACTCGTAGTCCACATAGTGCCGTTCAGTTTGTTAATTTTTCTTTTAAAGTTGAAATGTTGGTTGTTCTTTCTGCTATGAGCATTAATTAAAGAAAGATTAATGCCTAAGATACTCGCCTCCTGTCTTCTTATAATCAATATTTTCCGTCACAAGCTAGGAAAATCTCGAATTATACACTATACTATACAATCTGACTATATAATCTCCTTTTTATCTGCTATCAAATATGTAGCACAATCACCTGCCTGAGCTAATAAAAAGCGTAAGTTTTTCTTTCTCGTACATCACGGGACACAGAGCGGCATATTCATTACTATATGGGTTATATGGAGTACCTTCAGGTGTGGACACTGGCAATCTCAAACAGGAAGTCCCCTCCCTATATAACCCCCTCCCCTAGAGGGAGTCCCTCAGTTTTTTCGCCAGTGTCTTAGGTGTTGGTCACGGAATAGCTTTGCTCCACATCCTTGGGATTAAGGGCGGGCTAACCGGATCTGTCCAAGGAGCCTCAGTGCCAAAGTGGACAGTACCCGGGCCCCAAACCGTGGGGTTTTGCCTATAATGCTCCTCTTTGGAGGGCTGGACCCTGGGCCCAGGACTTAGAGTTCGTAAAGACCATAAGTTCCTGTTTGCCAGGGTGCTATATAGGTCCAGGACAGTGGGTACCTTCATAGGACCCCAGGGCCTGAAGGTCTATTACGCTACCCACGGAGATGGGAGAAGATTGGATCGTTTTGCTAGACAAACATCCTGCAGCATGGAGCAGGTAAGAGGGAGCCTGCGGGACTTGGTTCGACAGCAAGCTCTCCGGGGTAACCTAAAAGGGGGGTAGCCTAAGTATGCTCTGCATTGGCAACCTTGCTCACTATGTCTGAGAAGACAGGATGATCTCATTCCCCCATCACTAGGTTCCCCTGTCTAAGAAACAATTGTGTTTGCTAGCTACCTGCTGCTTTCTTCCTAGGGCTAAGTAAGGACCCCTATGGGGCCTTTTGGAGAGTCCTACCTGGCCGGGGGTTTGATTCTGCCGCTTGGTACTGCAGTCCTGGGTCTCCAGCAGCGCGGCTCCTCCATGTTCTTCCTGCTCCGGCATGCGTGTGCGCGCGCACGTCTTATAGACGTTTTTCGCGCCGTTCGGAGGGGAGGGCGGGGAGGGGGCGTGCCTGCAGCGGGCGCGCCTTGTGCTGTTATAGATCAGCAGGCTATAGTCAGTGCTCAGTCTGAGGCTGATCTGAAAGGGAGAGGACGCAGAGCGGCAGAACAGTGACTCCCGGTGGCGGAAGAGGGGTAGTACATGCTGGACTTGGTTCCAATGCTTTTCTGTTAAGCCAAAAAATCCCCCTTTTTGCAACAGGTTGGAGGCTGGCAAACTAAGTTTGGGGTCGCTGTATGTTTAAAAAAAAAAAAAAAAAAAAAGGACTTATATATTTAAAAAAAAAAAAAAACATACGGGGCCCCATCAGTTTTTGGGCATTAGTGATCTATTGTCCCCTAAACCCTAGTTTTTGTACTCCTGGCCACTACAGTCTGCTGTTGTAGGCGGAGTCCCTCGATTTTGTATTATGGCTTCCAAAGGTTCGGGGTCAAAGGGTACAAAAAAGACCAAAAAACAAAGGGGTTCCCCCTCTGATTCTGATGATATGCCGATACTTTCCCCGCAGCTTATTCCCGTGAAGGGCGCCTTGGATGAGCCATTAGGGGGGTCTGGTGCTGAGGCTGGCCCAGATCAGCCCAGCCCTGTGTTTATCACAGAGGAGATGCTAGCTGTATCCCTAGGGGGGCTAGAAGAGAGATTAGCAGCGTTGATCGCTAGATCTATTCCTGGCAAGAAACGGGCTAGATCCCCATCACCAAAAGGTGTTTCCTCAGATGCTGAAATTCTCTCTCCGGAGGAATTGGAATCGCAGGAGGATCAACTAGACCTGAACCAAGAGGGTTCAGGGATTGAGGGATCTACCTCTGAGGAACCATTTTCAGACTCCCAGACAGAGAGACTGTGGGTGCAGTCTTTGACGGACATGGTCCGCTCGGCATTTAAATTACCATTGCCAGAGCCTCAGGTTCCTGCGGTATCCTCTCTGGGCTCTTTGAAAGCTCCTTTAAGCAACGCAGTTTTTCCGGTCCATCCTCTCTTGGATGAATTGATCTTTCAGGATTGGGTACGACCGGACAGGATTTTTCTACCGCCGAAGAGATTTGCGGTCATTTACCCTATGGAGGAAAAATTCTCGAAGAGGTGGAAGCTCCCAGTGGTGGATGCAGCCATCTCATGTGTGAATAAATCACTAACTTGCCCGGTGGAAAACATACAAAATGTTTAAAGATCCGGTTGATACACGGTTAGAGACACTTTTAAAAGCATCCTTTGCTACGGCAGGAGAAGTGGTACAGCCAGCTGTGGCTGCGATTGGAGTTTGTCAGGCGTTAAAGGACCAGACAAAAGAAATGCTAAAAGACATGCCTACCCAACAGGCAGAAGAGTTTTCTGACATTCCCAGAGCTCTGTGTTTTGCGGTAGATGCTATAAAGGATTCCATCCAGCAGGCCTCTCGTTTATCACTATTTTTGGTGCACATGAGAAGGCTCTTATGGTTGAAGAACTGGGTGGCGGAGCCCCCATGCAAAAAGCTTCTGGCAGGGTTTCCCTTCCATGGAGGACGACTCTTCGGAGAGGATCTGGATAAATACATTCAGACTATTTCAAGTGGCAAAAGTACCCTTTTACCAGTCAAAAAGACATTCCGGGGTCCTACATTTAAAAGGCAGCTCTTTCCTGTCTCAGGGCCCTCAAATTCCAGGCAGTATCGACGGCCGCCTGCGCGATCCAACTTTAACAGTAGATCGCAGGGACAGGCCCCTGGGGGTAAGAGACCATGGTATCGCAAGCCGACAAAACCAGCCCCTAAGTCTGCCTTATGAAGGGGCGCCCCCACTCTCGCGGGTGGGGGGAAGGCTTTGTTTCTTTTCAGAAGTTTGGGAAGCCAAGATCCCCGACAAATGGGTCCGGGCGTCTGTAACCACAGGCTACAGACTGGAGTTTCTAAAGTTTCCTCCGCCTCATTTTCAAGAGTCAAGGCTACCAAAGGATCCAGCAAAGAAGGCCTCGATGCTAGCAGCTTTGGATCACCTGCTTTGCCAGGACGTGATAATAAAGGTGCCAGCCCAAGAGCAGGGGCTAGGTTTCTATTCCAATCTTTTTGTCATTTCAAAGCCCAACGGCGATGTCAGGCCAATCTTGGACCTAAAGAGTTTAAACGGTTACCTAAGGGTTCGTTCCTTCCGGATGGAATCCATCCGGTCAGCAGTCGCCACGCTCCAGAGGGACGATTTTCTGGCTTCCATAGACATAAAGGATGCTTACCTTCATGTACCAATCTTTCAGTCGCATCAAAGATTTTTACGCTTCGCAGTGGGGCAGCGACACTTCCAATTCAGGGCGCTCCCCTTCGGGCTAGCCACGGCCCCCCGGGTATTCACGAAGATCCTAGCCCCAGTTTTGGCCAATCTAAGGATCCAAGGGGTCACAGTCCTAGCATACTTGGACGACCTTTTAATCATAGATCACTCACGGCCGTGTCTGCAACAGGCAGTAAACCTCACGGTTCAGTACCTCGAAAGATTCGGCTGGGTCCTAAACCGGAAAAGTCAGCGTTCCAGCCTACAAAGCAGTTGGAATACCTCGGCATGAGGTTAGACACAGAACAGCAAAGGGTGTTCCTGCCCCTTGTAAAGATCGAGGCTATCAAGGGGTTGGTTCAGTTGGTTCTAAGCAAGAAAAAACCAACTATTCGCCTGTGTATGCGATTACTAGGCAAGCTAGTGGCCACGTTCGAGGCAGTACCATACGCTCAGATCCACACTCGCGTCCTACAGGCAACCATTCTAGCAGCCTGGGGCAAGAGAGCACATGCCTTGGAGTCCCCTTTGACGCTATCATCAAGGGTCCGACAAAGCCTGGCTTGGTGGTTGAACCCTCAGAATCTTCTAATGGGAAGGTCCTTCAGCCCCGTTGTCTGGAAGGTAGTTACCACAGACGCCAGCCTGGCAGGCTGGGGGGCGGTCTTGGAGGGGTTCTCTCGCCAGGGAACTTGGGTGGAAGCAGAGAGGCAGCTACCCATCAATGTCTTGGAGATCAGAGCTGCTCGCCTAGCCCTCCTGGCATGGACCTCCAGATTACAGGGGTCCCCGGTGAGAATCCAGTCAGACAATGCCACAGCGGTGGCATACATAAACCACCAAGGGGGAACCAGGAGTCAGGCCGCTCAGAGGGAGGTGAGCTTGATTTTTCAGTGGGCAGAGGTTCATGTACCCTGCATTTCGGCGATATTCATTCCCGGAGTGGACAACCTGCAGGCAGACTTCTTAAGTCGCCAGATTCTGTCGCCGGGGGAGTGGTCTCTGCATCCCCAGGTCTTTCAGACAATCTGCCAGAAGTGGGGAATGCCAGACGTAGATATAATGGCATCCAGGTTCAACAAGAAACTAGACAGGTTCGTGTCTCGAGCGAGGGACCCTATGGCCTGCGGAACCGATGCGTTGGTTTGCCCTTGGCATCAATTCAAACTTCTATATGCATTCCCTCCGCTACAGTTACTTCCGCGCCTGTTGCGCAGGATCAGAGTGGAGCACAAGCCAGTCATTCTAGTAGCTCCAGCTTGGCCCCGGAGGACATGGTACTCACTAGTCCTGAGGATGGCAGTGGGAGACCCTTGGACTCTTCCTCTACGACCAGACCTACTCTCACAAGGCCCGATCCTCCACCCTACATTACAGCGTCTAAATTTGACGGCCTGGAGGCTGAATCCCTGATTCTCAGGGGTAGAGGTCTGTCTAGGCAGGTAATTCCTACCCTGATTAGGGCTAGAAAGCCGGCCTCCAGGGTGATTTATTACAGGGTGTGGAGGAACTACGTAGGCTGGTGTGAATCCAAAAGATGGAATTCCCGCAAAAATATACCATTGATAGGGTGTTAGGTTTTCTCCAGCTAGGAGTGGATAAAGGCCTGGCTTTAAGCACAATCAAGGGACAGATTTCAGCTCTGTCAGTGTGGTTTCAGAGGCCGCTGGCCACCCACTCACTGGTAAAGACCTTCATACAGGGGGTCTTGCGTATTAATCCTCCTGTCAAGTCACCAATTTGTCCATGGGACTTAAATCTTGTCCTGTCCACTCTACAGAAACAACCCTTTGAGCCGTTGGCTGAGATTCCTTTAGTTTTACTGACAAGAAAGTTGGTATTCTTGGTCGCCATAGTTTCGGCCAGGAGAGTGTCAGAGTTGGCAGCCTTATCGTGTAAGGAACCATATCTCATTCTACATAAGGACATGGCAGTTCTCCGGCCCCATCCTGCCTTTCTACCAAAGGTTATATCCAATTTTCACTTGAACCAGGATTTGGTACTTCCATCCTTCTTTCCGAAACCCACATCTAGAAAGGAGGGGTTGCTGCATACCTTGGATATTGTCCGGGCCATGAAGGCCTATCTTAAAGCTACAGAAAAGATCCGGAAAACAGATGTGTTGTTCGTTCTACCAGATGGCCCCAAGAAGGGGCAGGCAGCTGCAAAATCCACCATCTCGAGATGGATTAGACAATTAATCATTCAGGCCTACGGTTTGAAGAGGTTGCCTCCTCCTTTGTCGGTAAAGGCCCATTCTACCAGGGCCATGGGCGCCTCCTGGGCAGCACACCATCAGATCTCTATGGCTCAGATATGCAAGGCGGCGACGTGGTCATCAGTCCACACGTTTACAAGGTTTTATCAACTAGACGTGAGAAGGAATGCGGATTCAGCCTTTGAGCAGGCAGTACTACAGGCTGCGGTTTAAGATCCTCGGGATCAGGGGCACCCTTGGGTGTAAAAAAGAAAGAAAAAAAAAAAGGTTTTTCTTGACTAAGTTGGATTTATTATTATTATTTGAGTATACCTCTAAATTAAATCTCTTTTGAGAAGATGT
The DNA here is from genome assembly GCA_029574335.1 of Rana kukunoris. Classification (NCBI taxonomy): domain Eukaryota; kingdom Metazoa; phylum Chordata; class Amphibia; order Anura; family Ranidae; genus Rana; species Rana kukunoris. Next base: position 123,287,348 of record CM056049.1, on the reverse strand, counting down.
CTCCCTCCCCTCATTAAAGCATTGCTTTCGGACATCCCATATAGTAATGAATATGCCGCTCTGTGTCCCGTGATGTACGAGAAAGAAAAAGGGATTTTTAAATACAGCTTACCTGTAAAATCCTTTTCTTGGAGTATATCACGGGACACAGAGCTCCCACCCCTCTTTTGGGGAACATTTTTGGGAGGCATACTGCTTGCTACAAAACTGAGGGACTCCCTCTAGGGGAGGGGGTTATATAGGGAGGGGACTTCCTGTTTGAGATTGCCAGTGTCCACACCTGAAGGTACTCCATATAACCCATATAGTAATGAATATGCCGCTCTGTGTCCCGTGATGTACTCCAAGAAAAGGATTTTACAGGTAAGCTGTATTTAAAAATCCCTTTTTTTTTTTTTATTATCATCCTATGGGGGGGGTTGCTGGGTGGGGCCTCCATGTTCATTTTGCTTGGGGCCCCCAAATTCCTTCAAACGGCCCTGCTTCCGGGGAGCTTCCCCCCTCCTCGGTCTCCTCTGCAGAGCAGCAACCCGAGTGGAGTGTGACTGTTCCAGTGAGTACTATGTGTCCTGCCGTGATCCTGGCCCCCCTCCCCCACCTCTGATCACTTTTCTCAGCTGCTGAAGAGCTTCATGGATGGGGGGGGGGCTGCTGAGTGTTGTGGTTCATGGCAGTGACTGGCAGCTGTGGGGGGTTTCTCCACCCTTAACACCCCCCCCTCCCTGCAGCTCCACCCTAAACACCCCCCCTCCCTCCCTTACCTTCTCTTTTTAAGAACCTCTCCAGATAGTATGTAGAAATAGGATAACAATGATGCTGAGATACTATGATGGCCGTTTGGCTGAATGATGATGAGAAAACTAAGATCTGAGTGTCTTTACTTGTTATCATTGTTTAGATACTCCGGTGTAGCTCATTGTGAATTATCCGGTGGTGACATTGTGAATTATCCGGTGGTGATATATGTGGATTCTGTAAACATTTAAAGAACATTACAATAAAATGCAGTCTTTCTTATCATTTAGAACAGTGGCGGCTCCTCCTGTAGTCCCAAAAAAAAAAAAAAAAAAAACGGGCCCTTTAAGACATTTATTCTCCCTAAAATAATGTTTTACTTATACTGCAGTGATGGCGGCTGCTGCGCCACCCCCTCTGGCTCTCGCAAATAACATACATTCATGCATTGCATGAATGTATGTTATTGTGGCCAGCTGCCGCTGGCCTATTCAGATGGCCGGACCTTGGGCACCGGTTACCTGAATAACGGCAGCTGGTTGGCTGTGCGGAAGTGCCTATCAGAGTCAGCGGCTCTGATAGGATTTCCGAGTACAGCCTTCGTCTCCCGGATGTCTATCCTCGGAACGCACGGGGGGTGCGTTCCTTGGATAAGACTGACGGCCGTCTAAGCCTATCAGGTTCCCCGATTCTGGTTATCGGTAACCTGATTGGCTGAAGTGTCATCGGGGGCCGGAGAAGACATCAAGGGACGTGAAAACAGAAAGGTAAGTGCATTTTACAGGGCACAGCGGCGACAATGGGCACAATGGCATCAATGGGCACAATGGCTACAATTAAAGGGCACAATGACATGCAGTGGCGACAATTAAAGGGCACAATGACATTCACAGTGGCAACAATTGAGGGGCACAGTGGCTGCGTTTGATGGCATGGTGACAATTGATGGCACAGTGGCTGCGTTTGATGGCACAGTGGAGACAATTGATGGCACAGTGGAGACAATTGATGGCACAGTGGCTGCATTTGATAGGCACAAATCGCGGCACAAGACGCTCTTAATTTGTCGCAGCAAATCGCGGGACAAAACGCGATTAGGTCGCCCAAGTGTGAAAGCAGCTTAAAGCGGTCTTTCACTCGTTTTTTTTTTTTTTTTTTTTTAAATGTTTAGGCTCCTCTTACCTTAATTCATTAGCAGCCCGTGTGTCCCGAATTATTAGCCCCCATGATTCGATTTTACTGCCAAACTATATCTTTGATTTCTGTCTTCATGGCAGTTTTCATCTTTTTCCCTGGCACGCTGGGCACGTTGAAGCCCAGTCCTAATCATTTCCGGGATACGGCGGTGAATGCGTCCCAGCATGCACCGCTGTATCCCGCGCATGTCCTTTGATGTGCTGTGTTGACGCGAACGGCGCCGTCAACACAGCACAGTTACCTTGGCAACGGCCGGCGTCAATATGACCCGCTTGCCGAGTCACATGACCCGCTTGCCGAGTCACGTGACCGCGGTAATATCGCGGGATTTTAACAGAGATCGTCTCCTGGGGAAATCACATCGAATTCCCAGGAGGCTCTGCGCATCGGGGGATAAGGACGGCACGCCCAATAATCCGCGGGGAGAGGTGAGTGACAGGCCACATTACAGAAAAGATAAAGGTAAGTGTATAGAAAAAAAAAAAAAAAAAAAACACTGTTTAGTAATGCTCTCTGGGAGACAGTAAGGCTCCAAGAGAGGTAAATTAAAGGGTGAACTACCGCTTTAAGTCCTGGAGAGCAGCCCTCATCCTTGGAAAATTTGCTCTCTTGAAATTAAGTGTTTTTATCTTTCTGTATGTGGTTTTTGCTTACAGCGAACATCAAATGAAATAATGTTATGATCACCGCTACCTAGGTGTTCTTTTATCTAAACATTAGAGATTACCAGGTCCAACAGAGCATCATTTCTAGTTGGGGCCTCAATAAGCTGGACCATAAAATTGTCCTGCAATATGTTTATAAATTGTTGCCCTTTAACCACTTAGGGACCTCCGCACGCACATTTACGGCCACAGAATGGCACAAGGGCGTAAATTTATGTCCTCGCCCAGTAGCGGGTCGGGGGTCCGATCGGGACCCCCTCCGCGGTGTGCGGAGGTCCCCGTGTCTCCGGGAGCGATCCGGGACGAGCAGGCGGATGTCCGTGTTTGCCCGCCCCCCCCGCGATCGCTCCCAGCCAATCCCTGCGCTCTCCCGCCCTGTCACTTCCTCCTCCTGTGTTTACACAGGAAGGGGGAAGTGATGTTATCTCTCATCGCAGCGGTATTTCCAACCGCTGCGATGAGAGGAATACCTCACAGTAAGTGTGCACCAACATTACACACACACACTTAACCCCTTGCGATCTAATCACTGCATTTAGTGTCAGTGTGACAGGCAGTGTAAAATCAGTTAGTGTTAGGTTCAGGATAGCCCCCCCCCCCCCCCCCTAATAAAGTTTTAACCCCCTGATCACCGCCCTAGTTAACCCTTTCACTCCCTATTGCCAGCGTCACTAAGCGATCATTTTTCTGATCGCTGTTCTAGTGTCGCTGTTCCCGCTAGGTAGCTATTTTTTTTTATTGCGATTTTTTTTTTTTTTTACTAAAGACATGTGGCTAAATACATTTTGGCCTAAATGTTTGACTAAAATTTAGTTTATTTGATTTTTTTTTAACAAAAAGTAAAAAATAGTGTTTTTTTTTCAAAAATGTCGCTATATTTTTGTATATAGCGCAAAAAATAAAAATCGCAGAGGTGATCAAATACCACCAAAAGAAAGCTCTATTTGTGGGAAGAAAAGGACGCAAATTTTGTTTGGGAGCCACGTCGCACGACCGCGCAATTGTCTGTTTAAGCGACGCAGTGCCGAATCGCAAAAACACCTTGGGTCATTTACCAGCGTATTGGTCCGGGTCTTAAGTGGTTAACTGTCCTAGTAGTGCCAATACTCCAGTTAATTTCTGGGTAGTTAAAATCCCCCATTATTATCACCGTCCCAGCCCTTTCCCTCTGTGCAAGGAGCCGAGTCTTCACCTCCTCATTAACACTGGGTGGTCTATAACAAACATCAATGATTAACTTTGAAATATGCATATCCACCCATAATGCTTCAGACTCATTACACTCTCCATCCACCATGGCCTCTTCCACAATCGCTTTAATCACTTCTCACATGGAGACAGACCCTGTCACCTTTCCTTTTTACCCTGTCTTTCCGAAAGAGTGCATAGCCAGGAATATTAATAGCCCAGTCATGTGAGGAATGAAGCCAAGTTTCAGCAATACCAATTACATCATAGCTCTCCTGATGCACCAGAGCTTCCAACTCACCTATTTTGCTTGGCAGACTTCTGGCATTGGTGAACAAACACTTTACTGCATTCATTTATTTTGACATACTATCCTCTTGGGTGTTCCGAGATTGCAAATAGGACCTGCTACTCTACTTACCTTGGGTTTATGTGCTTTCCTTTCCTATAAGCATGCTTCTGCTCAGCAGATGAGCCAATTGGCTCTTTGAATAGCAGTCTTTTTTAGACCATGTACATCAGAACTGGTGTAGAATAGGAAGCCCCAGCACAAATTAGGACAACCCCTTGAACACATGTGCTGTCTTTGCTCCTCTGCTGCTCAGCTTGGCTACTGGGAATAAAGGGAAATACATGGAACTTTTAAGTATGGAGGAGCTTGGCTGCTCAATTAGCCAACACTCTTACGTGGAGTCCTTACTCAGGGCTGTTTCTTCTTCATCCCGACTGCTTTTGCTCACTTCTGCCATCTAAAATAGTACAACAAGAAAGCAAATGAAAAGGCAAGTATATGCAGCTGGTGGGGCTGGAATTTAAGTGGACCGGTTGCTTTGTCTTTCCTGTTAAACATTTCCTGTTTAACTTTACAACCACTTTAAAGTTTCTTTATTAATAAACATATTATACTTACCTGCTCTGGGCACTGATTTTGCACACAGCAACCCCGATCTTTTTTTTTTTTGGAGGGGGGGGGGGCACCTATTGGGGCTTGATTTGATTTTAAGCCACACACAGTGTGGTTTGGCCCCACTCCCGAGAGAGAGATATGCCTCTAGACTGCATGGCACTGGTTCGAGATCAAACTCAGGTAAGTATTTAGGGGGAGCTGTGTTTTACCTTAAGAGCCCATTCACACGGGACTGATCCGAGATGATCTGCCCCGTGAACCTCCGCTTGTTCAGCGGGGATAGCTCCGTTCATCCCCGCTGAGTCGGCAGATGACAGGGTGGTCCCCGCACACTGTCCTCTATGGGGGGGGGGGGGAAATCGGATGAACACGGACAGTCTGTCCGTGTTTACCCGATCTGATGATAGATGAAAAAAAATTAGGATTTTCCTCCATCTGCAGAATCGGAGGATTGCGGACACTGATGAGATCGGTTGTCAGCGGATGTTCATCCGCTGACACCTGCTATCTCATAGGGATCAATGCATGTCCCTTTTTCATCTTAACACGGATGGATGAAAAAGAGGACATACGGTCCGCAGTTGTGAAAGGGGCCTAATGCAGAGAATGTAAAAAATAAATAAATCAGCCTATACAACCAACCACTGTCAGCTGGTAATTTTGTTAACTTATGTCATATGAAGGCTTGCCTAAACAATGCAATACAATTACATCTGATCAGGTAGGGTCTAGACCCTACATGTTTTTTTGAAGTCTGACATATCAGATTCTGATTGTGTGCATAATAAAAAAAAATTAAAAAAAAGTTACTTTATGCCCAAGCTCCTTATGGGTTAAAACTAAACTAATCTGTAGCACGCATACAGGCCTGAGAGTGAAATACTGTTTTTTGGCATACCCATTTTTTTTTGCATATGTAGCGGCCTTGTAAGGGCTTACCTTGAGTGGAGTCCATTTTGCAGACTTGTAAGCTCACCCTTGCAGGTACCCACAGCAATAAGGTAAGACACTTCCTGGGCTGTGAGTCTGTGCACGGGGGCCAGATAGGGATTAGCCAAGGATAGTCAAGTATAGCCGGGCCCAGGATTCCAGAATTCAGAGTAAGGTCAGAAGCCGGGGTCAGTCTTGTAGCTGAGGAGACGGGGGAAAAAAGCCGTGGGTCAAGGGCTGGAGAAGGCAGGGAAAGCCTGAAAGTACAGGCCGGGGTCAAAGGGCAGGAGACAGCAGCATTCCAGGGTATGTAAGCCAAAAAGGTCAGAAGACGGGGTCAGTCTTGTAGCTGAAGATAACCACAGGAACACAGGAACCGTTGGCACAGACAGGACGATCAGAGAACAATGAACTGACGCCTCCCTCATAGTGAGGCAGGGCTTTATACCCTGGTTGATTAGGAAACCTGCCTCAGCTGGACCAGGATAGACAAGTGCAGATTGTAGGGAGATCAGGCAATCGGCACATAGTTCAGAACCAGGCTCCGACGGACAGCAAGCAGAATATCGACTGAGAAGTGGCTCAGAGGAAAAGACCCGGAGCAGCAACGGGGAGGTCCTGGGTTCAATTCCACCCAGAGCCACCTGGGGCATGACCACACCTCGCTGTCTGTTTGGCACGGTAGCGACCGTGACAGGCCTGCTACTTTCATAGCTGGCGCTGCTTTAAATTTAGAGGGTGATCAGAGATTTAACTACCTCTGAGTGTATTGTTCTACCAAATTTGGGCCTCCGTTCCAGCCATGGCTGTACTGTGAGTGACCACTATTGTTGTCTGGGGTGTTGGTCCCACCCAAGGCCAAGGGTGGCAGCAGTCGAGTCAAGATATATTGGGTGTTTTTCCTCAGCAGCCAATCAGTGGGGGTTGATCGCCTCGCTGTGCATGCTGGGGGAGAGTACTTGACACAAACATCATTAGTTTGCGGTCGTTGATCACTGGTCTGTTGTCCCACCACCCCCCGTGAGGTCCACATAGCTGGGGGTGCGTGTTCAAGTGTTCTTGGCTCCGGGACCACATTGGTCTGGGGTTGTGATCTACTATGTAGGCCTGGTAGTCAGACTGGGTCTACAATTGTAAAGTGGTCCTGTGCTGTCTGTCCCGAGGGAGGAAGCCACCGATGAAGAACCTGTCTTAGAGCACCGAGCACAAGGCTGGTATCTCAGGAGAGGCCTTGAACTTTATCGAAGGACGCACGATTGCTGAAAGGCTGAGTGATGGTTGCCTGTCAGTTTTGAGTTCACAAGTTTATTCAAGAGAGATCCGGGTGCTTAACCCTGTGTTGGAAAGGATTCTGGACCGAATACAGCTTCACCTTTGTGAAGGTCTGTGGCAGAGACTTTGCTAAAGTTTCCATGTAAAATTCTGGCTGTTAGGCTGGTGAGAGACCTATCCAGGTGCACAATACCCACTCTGGCTAGAGTGGCAATGAAAGTTACATTGCTGGAAGCAGGATTGTTTCCAAACAAAGTTCTACACCTGAACCTATTATCCGTTACCCTTCTACCTTTTCAGCTACTACTTTTATTCTTCTACCCCGTTGGCTAATAAAGTACAGAAAAAGACATCTAAAGTGTGGACATTGCAGTTCTTCTCAGCTATCATCGTACCATGGGTCTTCAAACTACGGCCCTCCAGTTGTTCAGGAACTACAATTCCCATCATGCTTAGTCATGTCTATGAATGTCAGAGTTTTACAATGCCTCATGGGATGTGTAGTTCCACAACAGCTGGAGGGCCGTAGTTTGAGGATCCCTGCCCTAGACGGCGAAGGAATAGAGGTAACATGCCACCCAAAACATGCCCACTAACCAGCAGCTCCTTCGGGGGTAGTGCTACACAAACAAAAACCAAGAGCGTGCAAAATTTTTGAGTAATATTACTTATATTTCTGACTTGTGTCGCATCAGTTTATAATACAGTCTAGTAGGTGGCTTCATCCATATTGTCATCACTGTTCCCAAAGTCATCTCCATCTTCAAAGTAGGAGGCAATGTAGTCATTTGCCTAAAAAATACATAAAAACAAAGGTTTTAGGAGTTCAGTGAAATAATTCCAGAAAAAGATGAGGCATATTGGTTGTCTTAATAAAAAAGGGAGAAGAAAAGGCGAGTCCATTCAGCTCAATGGGAGATTTATAATCAAAATAGCAAGTACAACAAAATAGTAAGTTCTTAACCCCCTCAGCGGTATTCCCGAGTTGGGGTGGAATTTCAGAACCAAAAGCGGTAACCCCGAGCCAAACTCGGGATCGCCTCACAGTGTCCACAGGCAGGGAATTACTTACCTTGTCCCCTGGATCCTGCAATGCCTCCCCGCTGTGTGATCTAGCCGCATCTCCTCGCTCGATTCACACAGTGCCCGTGTGCCGCCAAGCTCTGTTCCCTGCGACGTTACGACGCACGGGGGCGGAGATCGACGCCAAATTAAAAAAAGTTAATAAACACAATACATACAGTATACTGTAATCTTATAGATTACAGTACTGTATGAAATACACATCCCCTTTGTCCCTAGTGGTCTGCCAAGTGCCCTACATGAATTTTTATATAATAAATACTGTTCTTTCTGCCTGAAAACTGGCGATTGTCCATAGCAACCAAAAAGTGTCCCTTTACAACAAAAGTGCTTTTAGACCAGCTAGAAAACAGCGATAATAAATTAGAATCACTTGCAGAATTTAGCGATAGCAATTTGTAGGGGCCCAAACCAAGTACTGAGTACAACATATGCATGCTTATACTTTTCAGAGGTCTGATATTGTTCCATGTACAATCCTTGTTTTATTGATTGCATGTAATATTCTGATTTCTGAGATTATGGATTTGGGGTTTTCATGAGCTGTATGCCATAATCATCACAATTATGGCAAATCATGGCTTGAACCATCTTGCTTTGCATGTAATGAGTCTATATTATATTAGTTTTACCTTTTAAGTTATATTAGTGAAATAAATTAACTTTAGCACGATATTCAAATTTTTCGCATTTCATCTGTAGGTTTAGGGTACTGGCAGGCAGATGGATTGATTAATCCGTGACCCTGCCTACCATTCCCTCCAACAGCATCAGCTGATTCTATGGACCCATGGCTGAAAGGAAGAATCCTTAATCAACATGTCTAACTCTAATGCCACGTACACACGATAGGTTAAACCGATGAGAACGGTCTTGATGGACTGTTTTCACCGGACTAAACCGATCGTGTGTGGGCGCCATTGGTTATTTATCCATCGGTTAAAAAAAAAGGGAACTTGTTTTAAATTTAACCGATGGATACCTAACCGATAGAACAAAACCGATCGTTAGTAGGCACGACCATCGGTTAAAAATCCACGCATGCTCAGAATCAAGTCGACGCATGCTTGGAAGCATTGAACTTCATTTTTTTTTAGCACGTTCTGACACAATTGTTTTTTTTAAGCGATGGTGTGTAGGCACATCAGACCATCAGTCAGTTTCATCGGTTAACTGACGAAAATGGTCCATCAGACCTTTCTCATCGGTTTAACCCATCGTGTACGCGGCCTAAGATAGTTCACGTAAAAATCTGTACATTACTTCTTCATATTCCTCCTCATCTTCAATCTCTGCCTCAACTTCCTCCTCTTCTTCTTCATCACCACTACCCTTTTTCTTTACATTTTCTTCATCCGATTTCTCTTCATCGCCTTTTTTCTCCAGTTCCTGTATGAATGGAAAAAAAGGAGTTTTAAATAAAAACATTTTTTTTTTTGCTGAAATTACCGTTTACAGGGTATAGAGACATAATAGTTAACCGATTCCTTTTTAAAAAAAAAAATATATTAAAAATGGATAAAAATCATATAATGTACCTGCAGTTTCTAGTTTCGTTTTTGCATGTTGTTTCCTGCCTGTGCTGTACAGAGCCACAGAGCCAATACAGGGCAGTGATGGTTTGGAAAACGAAACTAATTGGTGCGGAGGGGTTTTAGACACACAGTTATCACACCTCCTTGATTAGTGACCACAGAGAGAAAGCTCCCAAGACTGTGGTCATCAGGAAACAGACAACCAGGAAGTGTGGAGATCAGAGAAGAATTACAGCAACTTGAATGCAAAAATGAACAATGAGGACATGAAACAGCACTTCATTAAGGTAAAGGAAGCTATTAAGATAAAAAAAAATTCCTTTACAAACCCTTCAAGTTTAAATGGTTTACCTGAAGTAATTAGAGAATGTAAAGTACAGAGGACCCATACTCGCCATGCACTGATGATGAATTAATTCACATAATTAAATCACTTAAGAAAAATTCGGCCCCAGGCCCAGATGGCTTTACTTCTCTATATTATAAACAATAGTCCCAACTTTTAATCCCACATCTAACGAAACTATATAATAACGTCCTAAAAGGAGAACAATTCCCAGAAGAGAAGTTACTCGCTAAAGCCGAACAAGGATCACACATTACCCCAAAATTATAGACCAATCTGGGTGATAAATGATCTCAAAATATTTAGTAGACTCCTAGCAAATAGACTTGCCACAATTATCCCTACTCTGATATCCCCTTACCAATCTGGATTTATCCCTGGTAGACAAATGACTAACAACATCAGATTGGTCACAAACATTATCCAAGACGCAAATATAAACTCTAGACCACTTCTCATGTTGAGCCTTGATATTAAACAAAGTGTTTGATAGTGTTTCTTGGAATTTCTTAGATATAGTACTTAACAAATATGGCTTTAGTGATGAATTTCTACATGGTTTCCACGCACTCTATCATAACCCCTCCACTAGAATAAGACTGCCAGGTTGCAATTCAGAATTCTTCAGTGTGGGCAGAGCTACACGTCAGGGTTGCCCCCTTTCCCTGTTATTCACGCTAGCTATTGAACCATTAGCTACACCATACAGACATAATGGGTTATTCAACAAGAAATAACACTTACAAATTAAGTATGTACGCAGACGACATGTTGCTGTTCTTAACACAACCTAAGACTTCATTACCCAATCTTTTACATACCCTTAACATATTTGCTTCCCTATCTGGCCTAACAGTTAATGTCTCTAAATCATTGGGCATGCCAATAAACATCCCACCTTCCACCCTAGATTCTTTACGCTCCTCTTTCAATTTATCTTACTCATTAGAATCCCTCCCCTACTTAGGCATTGACCTCACCCCCAATATCAAGGATCTCGCTGCAAAAAACAACATTCCCTTAAATACGAAAATTAAGATCAACACTAAAAATGTGGAAATCCTTTAAGATTTTGTTTTCGGGCAGAATCACAGCAGTTAAAATGACATTACTCCCAAAATTGTTCTAACACTCCCTGTTAGACTCACTGAATAATGATCACTAAATTCCAATTTGACATCAATAAGTTTATATGGTCAGACTCTCATCCACGCTTATCGAGATTGATCCTATACAAGTCCCAAAGACACAGAGGTTTAGGCCTCCCTGACTTTTGGTCGTATTACCTATCAGCTAGATGGACTCAAATGGCCCAGTGGCACATTCCCAACCCAAAGGTCCCATGGGTAGAATTTGAGAGCGTTTCCATCCGACCATATTCTATTTCAGGTATATTATGGGGAAACAAAATTCCATATCGATCTATAGACTCTCTAAATCAAATAGTCACAAACATATCAATTATGGAAACTGTATAACCAGAAATGTAATCTTATATCCAAATCACCCCCACATGCATTATTTATAAGTGACCCGAAATTCAGTCAAATTGCACAGGATACCACATATCTCGCTTGGTGGACAGATACTGACCTGATTTCACTCTCCAAATTTCATAGAAGGTACTAACTTCACCTCTTTCTCCTCTCTAAAATCCAAACACCAGATTCCAGATACGGAATACGATAATTTTCTTCGGATTAGAAAATTTTTCAGCACACACTTCCAGACTACCAACATACAGACCCCCTCCTTTTTTTAAAACCTTTGCCTTAAATCACCAAGAAAGCAAGGATTTATCTCTGAAATATATTCCAATTTAATAAATAACACTGTAATTAATAAACTCCTTACATGCTCAAGTGGGAACAAGAAGAAAACTTCACATTTTCTACTGTTAATTGGGACAACTGTATAAATCATTTACATAAATGCACCAAGTCTATCTCTATCAAAGAAACCACCCTTAAACTATTTACAAGATGGAATTATACCCAATTAAACTTCATAACATATTCCCTACATCCCCCCCTAATGTTTTAGAGACTGCAACTCCACGTGTTCATTTGCTCACATCTTTTGGAACTGCGATAAGATCAAATATATTTGGAGGCAGTTAGAAAGATTTGCTTCCAAAATCTCAGACAATAATATCATTCTAACATTACAAAACTGCCTTCTTTTCTCCCCCATTATTGGTCTCTCGGTTCACAATAGGAGACTGGTACATACAATTTGTGTTGCAATCTATTGGCTTGTTGCATCTAATTGGAAATCACCAATAATCCCATTGGCACCTCTCAAATCAAGGATTAACAACATAAATCTGATAAAAAAAATGTATCATACAATACAGAACACAAACCAGATATACAATAATAAATGGGATTCATGGTTCGAACACTCTGCCTTGTTCTTTAACCCTGCCTGACATTCCCCTACATAGTTCATATATAGGAATTCTATATTATTTACTACTACAGCCATCATAAAGCTTGTCTTCAATTTACCTGTCGACTAAATTACAGTACTGTTATCTTTATAAAAGGAACTTGGACAGCCACACTCCAAAAAAATGTTCCTTTAATTAAAATGAATCACAAAAATAGACATGCCACAGCAAAACTGGAACAAAAAGCTAACGTTTCGCACTGTAGCTTTGGTGCTTAGTCATAAGCTATGACTAAGCACTGAAGCTACAGTGCGAAACATAAGCTTTTTGTTCCAGTTTTGCTGTGGCATGTCTATTTTTTGTGATTCATTTTAATTGAAGGAACGTTTTTTTGGAGTGTGGCTGTCCAAGTTCCTTTTGTATTTTTGCATTTCCATTGCATTGCCGGCACCCAAGGTTTGGATCCAGTGAAGGAGTTTTCTGATTGCTATTGAGCGGTATTTTCTCTCACGGTTATCTTTATACTTTGTATTAATCTATGTATGTAAAATGACCTCCATTAACCTTCTGCCGACAGCGCTATAGACAAAAGACGTCTACAGCGCGGTCGATTTGTTCTGGGAGGATGTCCCTGGGATGTCCTCCCAGAACCATCCGTGAGCGCCGGGTCTAGAAGACCCAGCGGATCGCGGTAAATTGCCGTTTACCATGTGATCGCTCCGTCAAATGTACCGATCGGTACAGTGCGAGACGAGAGGGGGGAGAGCGGGTGGCAGCAGCAGCACTGTGGGCAGGATCTGTGACAATTGCAGTCACAGATCCAGCCATTCATTCCTGCGCAATACCATGCAATACCTCCAATACCATGCAATACCCCGCAATACCCTGCAATACCCTGTGTGCTTGCAAGCAGAAGCGAACACACACGTAGTCCTGCCCACATATGAAAACGGTGTTCAAGCTACACATGCGAGGTATCACTGCGAACGTTAAAGCGAGAGCAATCATCTTGGCCCTAGAACTCCTCCGTAACTAAAAACATGTAACTAAAAAAATAAAAAAAAATAAAAAAAATTAAAGCTTCACCTATGCGGATTTTTAAGTAGCAAAGTTTGGCGCCATTCTACGAGCATGTGCAATTTTGAAGGGTGACATGTTTGGTATCTATTTACTAGGTGTAACTTCATCTTTTTTATATTATGCAAAAACGTTGGGCTAACTTTACCGTTTTGTGTTTTTTTTTTTTTAAGCAAAGAAATTGCTGCGAAAATACCGTGTAAGATAAAAAGTTGTAATGGCCGCCATTGTATTCTCTAGGGTCTTTGCTAAAGAAGCATATATAATGTTTTGGGGTTCTGTGGAATTTTCTGGCAAATAAATTATATTTTTTACATGTAGGAGAGAAATGTCAGAATTGGCCTGGATGCTCCAGAATGCCTGATGGTGCTCCCTGCATGTTGGGCCTCTATAGGTGTGGCCACGCGGTGTAAAAGTCTCACACTCTCACACTAGAGCCCCTCCTTAATAGGCTGAGGGAAAACCCAGACATTCTGGGGATTACTGTGGGAGGGAGAGAGTTCAAAGTTGCCGCTTTTGCAGATGATGTTCTTCTGTCCTTGCGCTCCCCTAGGATCTCCCTGCCCAATCTCCTCAATGATCTTGACCATTTCGGCACCCTCTCAAACCTTAAGATTAACCACACGAAATCACAGGCGCTGAACGCCTCCCTTCCCTCTCGGGACGTGTCTCATTGCCAGGAGTTCTTACCTTTTAGATGGACACAGGACTCGCTTACCTATCTCGGTATCCGCATCCCCACCAGTCTAGCAGATCTGTATTCTAAAAACTTCCACCCAGCCCTTCTTCAGGCTCAAAAGTGCCTCAAGGATTGGTTGGGTCTGAATGTTTCCTGGTTTGGCCGCTCAGCCCTGATTAAAATGATAATTCTGCCACGCTTACTTTATCTTATGCAATCAATCCCCATCTCCTTGCCCACGGGTTTCTTCACGTCATATAAGGATTGGGGCCCCTGTTCTGTAATAATTACCTTGTCATGTACGGTATCTCACGCTATGTTTTGAATAAATAAAACTTTTGTGGAAAAAAAAAAAAAAGTCTCACACATGTGGTATCGCCATACTCGGGAGGAATAGCAGAATGTGTTTTGGGGTGTAATTTGTGAGAAATAACCTGCGAATATGACAGAAAGAATTTTTTTTTTTTTTTACCGAATTTTCAGTCATTTTTCTTTTATAGCGCAAAAAATAAAAAAACCCAGGAGGTGATCAAATACCACCAAAAGAAAGCTATATTTGTGTGGGAAAAAAAGGACAGAATTTTCATATGGGTACAATGTTGTATGACTGAGTAATTGTCATTCAAATTGTGAGAGCACCGAAAGCTGAAAATTGATCTGGTTAGGAAGGGGGTTTAAGTGCCCAGTTGTCAAGTGCTTAACCTTGTATATAATATCGGTTTTGTACCACCTTTTGTACTCAAAAAAAAAAAGTTTCTAAAACAAAAAAAAGAGAGAATGTAAAGTACTGTGTAAAAGTTTTAGGCTGGTGCTTTCAGAAAAAGGTGGTATTAATTTTTATCAATTAACAAAGAGGAAATTAAATTAACAGAAGATAAATAAAAATCAATATTTGGTGTGACCACCCTTTGCCTTCAACCAGCATTAATTCTTCTACGTACACCTGCACACAGTTTTTGAAGGAGCTGGGCCAGTAGGTTGTTCCAAACCAACTAATGAACTAACCACAGATAGTCTGTGGATGTAGGCTGCCTCAAATCCTTCTGTCTCTTCATATAATCCCATACACACTCCATGTTGAGAATCAGGGGGCCAAACCATTACTTCCAGGACTCGTCGTTCTTTCAATGAACATAGGTGTCCGTTTAATAAACTGAGAAGTTTGTCAGAGAAAAAAAAATATCTCCTCTGCAGCCAGTTGAATAAATTGAGAACTTCAGTTCTCAAAGGGAGAACAGAGGAGAAGTGTTACCTCTGAAAACGGCCAAGATCTGTGTAAAAGTGGGAGTGAGGTATTGTGAGATTACAGTGCAGCCGAGTTCAAAAAGTGAAACTAAAAAAAGTTTAAAAAGAACATGTAATTACATATTTTCAGACGTGATAACTGTTTTATGCAGAATTAACCTATAAAAAATAAATTATTAACAACAACCTCATCCGTGCCCAAAAATGCAGCCTGCCCATGTCTACCAATGCAGCATGTGTCCCCAGGGCAGCAAAATGTCCCCCACTTTGCAGCCAGAGTCCCCCCCCACACTATTGCAGCAGCCAGAGTCGTCGCCCCCCCACACTATAGCAGCAGCCAGAGTCCACCCCCCCACACTATTGCAGCCAGAGTCCCCCCCTCACACTATTTCAGCCAGAGTCGTCGCCCCCCACACTATAGCAGCAGCCAGAGTCCCCCCACACCATTTATTGCAGCAGCCAGAGTCGCCACCCCTCCACACTATTGCAGCAGCCAGAGTCGTCATCGTCCCCCTCCACACTATTGCAGCAGCCAGAGTCCCCCCACACCACTATTGCAGCAGCCAGAGTCCCCCCCCCTCCACACTATTGCAGCAGCCAGAGTGGTCGTCGTCGTCCCTCCACACTATTGCAGCAGCCAGAGTCCCCCCACACCACTATTGCAGCAGCCAGAGTCCCCCCCACACCACTATTGCAGCAGCCAGAGTCCCCCCCACACCACTATTGTAGCCAACCTTTGCTGGGTAGGAGAGGAGCCGCCGCGTTGTTCAAACCGCGGGGAACAGGACAGCTTTCCATTCAATAGCTGCGTTGTTCCCCGCTGACGCCGTGCGCGTCATACAGCCTCTCCCCCCTTGTCCGGAAACTGATAGACAGATCACCCATCCAATGGATGGGATGGGTGATTTGTCTATCAAAGTTTCCCGGACAAGGGGAGAAGGGCTGTATGACGCGCACGGCGTCGGCGGGGAATAACGCAGCTATTGAATGGAAGGCGGTTATGTTCCTCCACGGTTTGAACAACGCGGCGGCTCCTCTCCTACCCAGCAAAGGTTGTCTGCAATAGTGTGGAGGGGACCAGACGGCGGCGGCGACGGCAGAAACAGCAGTGGCAGCGGCAGCAGGGACTCTCCTCTCCTTGCTCGCCCCCCCCTGCCCCCAGGCACCCCACACTCGCCTGCCCTCAAAAGTACTCGCATTTTGCGAGTATACAATTTTGAGGGCTGATAGAGATTATTATATATATATATATATATATATATATATATATATATATATATACACACACACACACACACAGATATACATTATCTCCACACACATGTACGTGTGTATGTATAATATATACATCACGCGCACACACACACACACACACACTGTATAATATTCCTTTTTTTTTCCCATAAAGATTTTATTGAGAGAAAAGATATATTAACAGACATCTTAAAAACATCGACAGGAATAACCATAAAATATAAAGACCAAGCGGCCCCCGTACAAAAACATATGGCATAATCTTAATGAGGCCCAGGGGCGGACTGACAACTCATGGGGCCCCCGGGCAATAGAAGATTATGGGGCCCCCGGGCTTACAGATGGCCACCAAGCCAGGTGGCAGGACAGAGGCGGGGCCGCTAAAATCTCGGGATTTTCACATCAAAAGCATGTCGGGTTAAGACATATCAGGGACAGATGTAAAAAAAAAAAACATACTGTCCCTGGTTTTAATGAGCCTGGCAACCCTGATGGGGCCCCCTAGTGGCATGGGGCCCTCGGGCAGTGCCCGAGTTCCTCAATGGTCAGTCCGCCCCTGATGAGGCCTGAATAACACTTTCAGGCAGTATAAAATCGTCAGCAGCCTAAGTAAAAAAGGAGATTATGTGCCCAACTATCACAAAAGGCTCAAGATAACATGGGTATACCGCAGTGTATCTAGGTTCTCCGACCCATAGAAGGGGGAGATGTATAGACGTACAAGGAACCCCCATATAGATGGGATGATAATGCAGGTTGCCTGTTACGCCAGGACAGGACCTTTGGTTTACTTTCGCCTTAGTCCTAGGAGGACCGTTTCCTCCAGCAGGGATGGTCGGAGAGATCTGCCAAGCGCAGACCCATCTGCCCATCTCGTTAAGATTGCTAATGCCAAGAGAAGAGGTAAAGAAAGGAGAAAGAAACTAGAGGGGAGCGAGGGAAAGAGAAGAAAAAAAAAAAGAAGGGGGGTGGGGGTGGGGGGAGCGAGGATCAACTGGACTCAAATGCCCATAGAGGGGGTGGGGAAACCACCAGCTACCCTCTCCGTCTACTATGTTGGTACAGAAAAAAGTCGACCTTATCGTGCAACACATGTAAA
This sequence comes from Rana kukunoris, assembly GCA_029574335.1. Classification (NCBI taxonomy): domain Eukaryota; kingdom Metazoa; phylum Chordata; class Amphibia; order Anura; family Ranidae; genus Rana; species Rana kukunoris. The sequence goes on along the minus strand of CM056049.1, from coordinate 123,269,744 downwards.
GCCGACTCACCGTGCACACTATTATTCATCATCATACCATCTTAATAAAAGGTCCTGATAGATAGCCGTATTCCTAAATGTAAACCAGTCTTCCCAAACATAGGAAAAGCTAGAGATTCTATCTTGTGCAGTATGTATCAGCTCCTCTATCGCAGAAATACGGTTAATGCGTGTCACCCACTCTTTAGGAGCCGGGGGTGTCGTGTCTCTCCAGTGAACAGGCAAGCACAGTCTGGCCGCGTTAATCATATGAATCGCCACAGATTTGCAATACCGATTTTTAGGAATTTCTGAGAGGTGAAGAAGATACTGTGCTGGTGAAAACTCCAGGGGTAGCGATGCTACTGCCGTCGTCACGTCGTGAACCCTCCGCCAAAATGTTTGGATTAGCAGGCAGTCCCACCATATGTGGAGGAAAGTACCCGAGGTCTGTCCACATCTCCAGCAACGGTCCTGCACAGTTGGACAGAATTTGTTTATCAGGTCTGGCGTCCGTTATCATCATGTTCTAATCTTGTACCCATTTTCCTGGATGCTCACGTTTTGCGATCCCTTATGTATGCACCAGTGGACTCGCTCCCAACTTTTAGCTTTGATTGATTTCTCCAACCGGGCCTCCCAAAAGGCCTGTTCTGTTTGCATAGAGGTACAAAGTTTCGGAAACATGGATGCATAAAGCACCGAGATTACATGCCTCTGACGGGCGGGGCTAGAGCATAGCGACTCAAACACTGTGGCCTGTTGGAAAAGTCACCTCTGGTCTTGGGGTTATCGAGAAAGTGTTTTATCTGAAGATATGCCAGTGGGGGAAAGGTCTTGGTTAGGGACAACGAAGACACCTCTCTTAGCGTAAGAAATCTATCCCCCGAAAATAACTGTCTGGCCAGCATGTCCACATGTGGCCATAGTCTCGTCAGGTAGGAACTCTCTAACCCCGGTTGGAAATCAGGGTTCCCCCTAAGGGGTGTTATGCCACAGGCCGTATTCGAAACTGCATGGGTTCCACAAGCCTTTGCGTATGCCAGCAAAGTTGCCCCTACTAGTGGGTTGCGATTGAGCACTAGACGTCCAGTGTTTCCTAGAGAACCAGGGCATCTTACAGAGGTCGGCTCCAGTGATCAAACTTTCCAGATGGACCCAGCCTTTATGACGAGCGTGCACCTTACCGTCTACTACCCGCGTCAAATGGATAGCCCAGTAATATCTCTGTATGTCCGGGAGGCCAATGCCCCCATTAAGCTTTGGAAGCACTAGTTTTGCCCAACTAATCCGCGGCGCTTTAGTCCCCAAAGGAAGTTCGTGCACATCCTCTTATACGTCACAAAGAAAGAGGACGGCAAGGAGATCGGGATTGTCTGCAATTTATACAGTAATCGGGGTAGGACTGTCATCTTTAAGATAGCAGCTCGCCCAAACCAAGAAATTGTAGGAGTATCCCAACGAAGCATGTCTTGCCGTATGGCTGCCAACTCACTCCAAAAGTTCTTGTCATAAAGCTCTGACAACTTGCTCGGAAGCCTAATGCCCAAGTAGGTAATATCGTCAGTTTTCCATCGAAAGGGAAAATTCTCCTGACATAGGGCTACTAGCGACTCGGGAAGCGTCACATTTAGGGCAAACGATTTGGAGTAGTTAATTTTCAAATGGGAGATTTTTCGAAACTGTTCAAGGATTTGCATCAGATTAGGCACGGAAATCAAGGGGGCAGAAAGAAAAAGCAAAATATCGTCAGCAAAAGCTGCAAGCTTGTATTCCTGTTGCCGTATTTTCTAATGCCTTTTACATCCGGGTGTGCCCGAATGCATCAAAGGAATAATATTCCTTTTTAACCCACTGTTGTTGATATCAGGAAGAAATAAGCCTTCTTCCTCTTATCACACCAGCTTCTCTCCCAGATTCTCCACCTCTGAGCTGGTGAATCTGGAAGGGAGATATTTCAGTGGAAGAGCTGTGAGATCTTCAGATCTCACTTTATTAAACTGTCCGTTTTGTGACAAAACGGTCATGTGCTGTGATAAGAGGAGAATAGTTCTCCAGTACTCATCTCAGTATATTAAACCGGCAATGCTCTGAGATAAGCGGTGATAATGATCTTGGTTTAACATGGTTTATTCAACGTACACCTATGTTGTTAATGACATTGGCTGTATGTTTGGGGACATTGTCCTGCTGCAGAATAAATTTGGGGCCAATCCCACGCCTCACTGATGGAATGGCATGATGGATAACTATCTGCCTGTATTTCTCAGCATTGAAGTCACCATTGATCCTGACCGAATCTCCATTTATTTGCAGAAATGCTGCCCCAAATTTGCAAGGAATCTCCACAATGTTTCACTGTTGCCTGCAGACACTCATTATTGTACCGCTCTTCAGCCCATTTTTTGACACCCCAGTTCCTAAGTTTTCGTTCATAGGACATGGAAACATGGCTAAGTGAATCAACAATGCATGAAAACATAGGAATTGAAGTGTAGAAAAAAAAGGGATTTTTAATAACAGCTTACCTGTAAAATCCTTTTCTTGGAGTACATCACGGGACACAGAGCGCATAGTCATTACATATGGGTTATATGGAGTACCTTCAGGTGTGGACACTGGTGTAATCAACTTCACAGGAAGTTCCTCCCTATATAACGCCCTCCCACTGAGAGTGCTTTAGTTTTGTAGCAAGCAATTTCTCTGAGGTTACACAATGTTCCCACAAAGAGGGGTGGGAGCTCTGTGTCCCGTGATGTACTCCAAGAAAAGGATTTTACAGGTAAGCTGTTATTAAAAATCCCTTTTTCTTGATCGTACATCACGGGACAGAGCGCATAGTCATTACATATGGGATGTCCCAAAGCAATGCTCTATGAAGGGAGGGAGACCGTAAGGCCAAAAATAGCCAAACAGAAACTATATCAGGAGGTAAAATAGCTCCACCAACAGAAAAAGGGGGCGTGAACCGGGCCAGAGGATTCTATACTGCTGCCCGTAGGACCGCCTGCCCAAATGCTGCGTCCGCAGCCTTTGTGACGTCCAACTTATAAAATTTAGTAAACGTATGTACGGAAGACCAGGTTGCCGCTTTGCAAACCTGTGCCATAGAGATCTGATGGTGTGCCGCCCAAGAGGCACTCATGGCCCTCGTAGAATGGGCCTTAACTGATAAGGGCGGTGGAACGCGCTTCAGACCATAGGCCTGAAAAATCAGCTGCTTAATCCACCTAGCCAAGGAAGACTTGGCAGCCGGCTGACCCTTCTTGGGGCCATCCGGAAGAATGAAAAGCACATCTGTTTTCCTAATCTTTTCTGTAGCCTTGAGATAAACTCTCATGGCTCGGACCACATCCAAAGTATGAAGCAATCTTTCCTCTCTGGACTGGGGGGTAGGAAAGAAGGATGGTAGGACTAGGTCCTGATTCAAGTGAAAACTGGATATGACCTTAGGAAGGAAAGAAGGCTGAGGCCGCAGAACCACTCTGTCCTTATGCAGAATAAGGTACGGTTCCCTGCAAGACAAGGCTGCCAGCTCGGAGACCCTTCTGGCCGAAGCCATAGCCACCAAGAAAACCAACTTTCGGGTTAGCAGCACAAGAGGGATTTCTGCCAGAGGTTCAAACGGCTGCTTTTGTAAAGCTGACAAGACCAGATTTAAATTCCAGGGGCAGAGGGGAGCTCTAATAGGGGGATTTACATGCAAGACCCCCTGCAAAAAGGTTTTTACAAGCGAATGTGTGGCCAAAGGCCTTTGAAACCATATCGATAAGGCAGACACCTGCCCCTTTAGAGTACTAAGAGCCAACCCCTTGTCAACGCCAACCTGGAGGAATCGCAAGATCCTGTCAATAAAAAACTTGCGAGGATGCCCTCCTTGAGACTCGCACCACTCCACATAGGTTCTCCAGACTCTGTAATAGATATTTCTAGAGACTGGCTTTCTAGCTTGAATTAACGTAGATATGACTTGGGCAGAGAGGCCTCTGCCCTTAAGAATTAGAGATTCAGCCGCCAAGCCATCAAATTTAGCTGCTGTGAAGCAGGGTGGTAGATCGGGCCCTGAGACAGCAGATCTGGGCGCAGGGGGAGTGGCCACGGTGCCCTTACTGACATCCTCACGATGAGTGCGTACCAAGCCCTTCTGGGCCAGGCTGGGGCCACCAGGATCACCGGCCTGCGCTCCACCCTGATCCTTCGTAGAAGGCGGGGAATCATCTGTAGTGGAGGGAACGCATACAGGAGAGAAAACTGGTGCCAGGGGCAAACCAACGCATCGGTCCCGTAGGCCGAGGGGTCCCTGGCTCGGGATACAAATTTGTCCAATTTCTTGTTGAATCTTGTTGCCATGATGTCCACATCGGGAACTCCGAATCTTTGGCAAATCTCTTGGAATACCTGGGGGTGAAGAGACCACTCTCCCGGGAGTAACTGTTGACGACTCAAAAAATCTGCTTGAGAATTGTCTATCCCTGGGATGAACACTGCTGAGATGCAGGGTACATGGGCTTCGGCCCATGCAAAAATTAGGTTTACTTCCCTTTGAGCCGCCAGGCTCTTTGTGCCCCCCTGGTGGTTTATGTATGCCACCGCCGTGGCATTGTCGGACTGTATCCTTACTGGCAGACCCTGCAGGGGGAGAGTCCAGGCGACCAGGGCCAACCGAACAGCTCTGATCTCTAGGACATTGATGGGAAGCAGACTTTCTGCCTCTGACCACTGTCCCTGCTGGGTCCGTTTTCCTAAGATTGCCCCCCAACCTGTTAGGCTGGCATCTGTGGTTACTATTTTCCACGAGATGGGGCAAAAGGTTTTCCCTTTTGATAATTTTTGAGGGATCAGCCACCAGTACAGGCTGTGCCTGACTTCTGGAGAAAGAACTAATGGACGGTCTAATGCCTGTATGGACTTGTTCCAAGCAGAGAGAATAGCTGCTTGCAGAATTCTGGTATGGATCTGGGCGTAGGGCGCTGCTTCGAAGGCGGCCACCATCTTCCCCAGCAGTCGCATGTATAGGCGAATAGTCGGCTTCTTTTTGCCTAAGACTATTTGAATCGTTTGAATCAACGACCTGATCTTCTCTTGAGGTAAAAATACCCTCTGGCATTCTGTATCTAACCGAAAGCCTAGATATTCCAACTGTCTTGTGGGATGTAACCTTGATTTTTCTTGGTTCACAATCCACCCGAACTCTTCTAGATGCCGCACTGTGCGGACTACTGCATGATTGAGGTTGGAAGCTGAACTGTCGATAACCAGGAGATCGTCCAGGTATGCTAGGACCAAGATGCCTTCTGTCCTTAGGACGGCTAGTACCGGGGCTAACACTTTTGTGAATACCCGTGGAGCTGTTGCCAACCCGAAAGGGAGGGCTACGAACTGATAATGACTTTGGTTTATCGTAAAACGAAGAAACTTGTGATGTGCTGGGTAAATTGGCACATGCAGATACGCATCCTTTATGTCTATAGATGCTAGGAAGTCGCCCTGATGCAGGCTGGTTGTCACTGAACGTATGGAGTCCATACGGAAGGTCTGAATCCTTAGAAAGCGATTTAGGCGTTTGAGGTCTAATATAGGCCTGACGTCGCCATTGGGTTTTGGTATAACAAAAAGGTTGGAGTAGAATCCCAGACCCCTTTCTTGGGTTGGTACTTCTACAATTACTCCTTGGAGCAAGAGGCGATCCAACGCCTTTACGAGAGAGGCCCTCTTTAACGGGTCGCTTGGAAGACTTGACCCCTGAAAATGAGGAGGGGGGATTTCTCGAAACTCTAGTTTGTAGCCTGAGGCTACTACGGACCGAACCCAAGAGTCGGGAATTCTGGCCTTCCAGACTTCGGAGAAAAACTGAAGTCTTCCCCCCACCCAAGAGAGTGGGGGCGCCCCTTCATGAATCTGATTTGATGACTGGTTTAGCCGGCTTGCGAGACCAGGGCCTCTTGTTTGCCGCGGCTTGTCCCTGTGGGCGGCTATTAACTGCTGAACGCCCGGGAGGCCGTCGATACTGACGGGAAGTCGAAGGGGCCGAGCCTGCAATGGCCTGTCGTTTAAACGTGGGCCCACGCGGTCTTTTCTTGACCGGTAAGGAAGTACTTTTTCCACTTGATATGGTGTGGATATATTTATCTAGGTCTTCCCCGAATAGTCTTCCCCCATGAAAGGGAAACCCTGCTAGAAGCTTTTTGCAGGGTGCCTCTGCTGACCAGTTCTTTAGCCACAAAAGACGACGCATGTGAACCATCAGTAGAGATAAACGAGATGCCTGTTGGATGGAGTCCTTAATAGCATCTACTGCAAAGCAGAGAGCCCTAGGGAATTCTGCTAATTCATGAGTATGCTGAGCCGGCATGTCCTTCAATATATGCTTTGCCTGATCCTTCAAGGCCTGACAAACACCAATGGCTGCTACTGCTGGCTGAACCATGGCACCTACTGAGGTAAAAGCTGCTTTCAGTAGTGTCTCGAATTTCTTGTCGACCGGATCCTTGAACATATGGACATTTTCAACCGGACAAGTCAGGGATTTATTCACGCAGGAAATGGCTGCGTCCACTGTAGGGAGAGCCCATTTCTTTACATATTCCTCTTCCATAGGGTAGAGAATAGAGAATCTTTTAGGAGGGACAAAGATTCTATCAGGTCGAGCCCAATCTTGGTAAATCACGTTCCGCAGAAGGGGGTGCATTGGAAAAGATGCACCAGTTAATGGGGCCTTTAAAGAACCCAATGAGGATACCTCCGGGGCTACTAGTTCTGGCACTGGAAGTTTAAAGGCAGTGCGAACCATATCTGTCAAAGACTGGATCCACAGGCCCTCCGCTTGAGAGGCCGAAAAATATTCATCTATAGTGGAATTTTCCCTGTCTGAACCGTCGGGACTTGGGTCTGCCTGATCCCCTTGTGGGTCCCGTTCCTCTGAAGAGGAGACCTCCGCATCTGAAAACCCCACACTGGGTGAGGGGGATCTAGCCCGCTTGCTACTTGGGCAAGGACGGGAAAACAACGCAGTTAACCTTTTCTCTAGCCCACACATGGTGGCTGCTAGCATTTCTTCCGTCACGTAAACGGGAATGGGTGGATCGGGGGCCGCCTCTGCCCCCAGCACCCCCAATGGCTCTTGTACTATGCCACTCGGTGTCCTGACTGGCGAGGGTGGGGCCGTAGAAGCCTGGCCCAAATCCTCTGACCCCGATGGAGACCCCTTTTGCTTTTTGGTACCTTTAGCAGCCTTGGCTGGTCCAGATCCCTTTGGAGCCATTGTACAACCTTGGGTCACCCCTATAGCCAACACCTGACTGTTGTAGCTAGGAATAACCAATATGAGGGCAGGTATGAGAAAAATGAAAAAGAACTAATTTCTCTCTTTTTCTTTTATATTTCTCTTTTTTTTTTTTTTTTTCCAAAAAATTTTTTACCCGCCTGGGAGGTGACAATACCGAGGAAGCCTGTGAGTATTGACACACCAATGCCCGTTAGCCGGAGTCCAAGGTAGACTCAGATACTGCTGGATCTAAGGCTGAGTCCCTTTTTGCAAAAAAACTTTTTTTTTTTTTTTTTTTTTTTCTGGTCAATAGTGGACCTAAGTCCTAGACCTGAAGATCCACAAAACCGCCACTAGGTGTCCCTGTGTGGCCAAAAGACCCAGCTGCACGCTCTGTATCCTTTCTTCCTCTGCCTCCAGGAGGGAAAAGACCAGCCAGAGAAAAAGTTTTTCCTTTATACAGACCCTGACGCTGCTGGCCCGCCCCCCCGACGCACGCCGACGCTATAAAAGGCGGCGTGCACGCGCAAGCGTATGCGCGCGCACACACGCGCGCACGATCGCGCGCATGATCGCGCGCACGATCGCGCGCACGATCGCGCGCACCACGCTGAACCCACATGGAGGAAGCAGAGGAACAACATGGACCAGCGTTATGCAGCACCAACAGACACCAGGTAAGCACTAATCTTATTGTAGTGCACACACAGCGAGGAAGCTGTCCCCATGGGCTTCCTAAGAAACAGGAGTTTTTTACCAGCAATTTCCTCTTTAAAACATGTGGGGTTGCAGTATCAGTGTTAACAGGCAGACCTGGGGTGAGTAGAAAATATATAACTTACACAAGTATACATATATTTACATATTATCTGGGTAAACATTGTAATCCCATCCTGCCTCAACAGACATAGTGGAGATAGTGGCTGATGCACCAGCATACTGTTAGCCAACCCAGAACCCCCAGGGGGATACCTACTGTCGAACCAAGTCCCGCAGGTTCCCTCTTACCTGCTCCACGCCGCAGGGTATTGCAAAATGCAAGAGGCCCAGCCTTCCCCCATCTCCGTGGGTATTGTCTTGGACCTTCAGGGACCGGGGTCCTGTGTTAAGGAACCCACACCCCTGGACCTATATAGCATCCTGGCATCAGTAGCGTTTAGTTCTTGGAAGAGACTAAGGCACTGGAGCCCAGAATCCAGCCCTCCAAGGAGAGGCATTATAGGCACAACCCCACTCCAGCAGGGCCCGGGTACCGTACATCTTGGCTCTGAAGCACTTCGGACGGATCCGGCTAGCTATCCTGGGTCCCGAGACCTCCGAGGGACAGCTAGACGTGACCAACACCTAAGACACTGGCGAAAAAACTAAAGCACTCTCAGTGGGAGGGGGTTATATAGGGAGGAACTTCCTGTGAAGTTGATTACACCAGTGTCCACACCTGAAGGTACTCCATATAACCCATATGTAATGACTATGCGCTCTGTGTCCCGTGATGTACGATCAAGAAAAGAAAATGGTTTAGGGACCACTTTCCTGGTGTTTCTCGTGGCTGGGGCAGCCCATTGAAATAGGCTGCCTACCCACCGTGCACATATAGGTATTAGCCAAGCCTTAGATTTACTTTTTCTTTATAACATTAGAAAATAGGTGCCCTTTTTATTCATGACATGCCTCTTTTCTTATTGAAGATTAGATTAACAAGATTCATTTGAAACAGTACAACTCCATTGTCTACAACAGGGATAGGCAATCTCGGCCCTCCAGCTGTGTTGAAACTAGAAATCTCATTATGCCTCTGCGAGTCATGTTTGTGATTGTTAGGGTCTTGCAATGTCTCAGGGGACTTGTAGTTTCAATACGGTTGGAGGGCCGAGGTTGCCTATCCCTGGTCTACAACATGCCACACAAACCAGAAGAGAAAAAGTGTGCTATACAGATCACCATGTGCCTATAAAGATCAGTAATGTTTTTTTCTAGCCATGTCATCTCTGGTCAAAGTCCACCTTACCAATTGATGAGAACAAAGCTTAAAAGTAATAGCACATGTTCCGTTTGGGTGCATTATGTATTACAAGTTAATTGTTGAAGGAAGTCCTAAAATCAAGGTCGCGATGAAAGAGAAAACCCCAATGATGACCCACAGTGAATGATCAACTGGTAACTAAGAAGCACATCTTGCACAGTCAATGTACACCCAAAGAACGGTTGTAACCTCTAGTTTTCTGAGGCTTTTTGTCTACAACTGGTTCTGTCTGCACCAGAGGCGTATTTAGTGAAAATGGCGCCTATGGCAAGCACTGAAACTGCGCCCCTTGTCAAAACATTTAAACCCATCTTTCAGATAATCAGGGATACCGTGGTGACAGAGAGGGACACTGGGGACCACTGGCGGCTGGTACTGAACATTTTTGGGGGGGCTAAAACAAACTGAAAAAAAAACCATAAATTTAAGCCACTGTGCCCATCAAACTCAGCCACTACCCTAAGTGGATCCGGTCTGGCCAGTCATCGGCCATCTTGGGTGCAGCCGTCACTCCCCTCCCCAGGCAGAAGGAGAAATATTAGCAATTGCTGTGCCGGCGTTGCGCTTCAGCAAGGTGGGTGCAGTGCCGGGAGCTACATTAGTGCGGGAGGCGGCCGTGGGAGGACGGGTGGGGTTTTTTTTTTTTTTTTTAAATTGTTTATTTATCGAATATTTCAAGAAAAAATAAACATTGTACAGAATCAGAAAGAACTGTCAACAAAAAGGGATATATTCCCAATGTAATAGAAATAATTATAACATACGTAAATAAAGAAATAGAGAATGCAAAAAAAATGTCAGATGATTATCAAACAAGTGGAATGCAACGTGGCATGGAAAAGAAAAAGAAAGATATAAGGACACGTACTCAATAAGACAAAGTGCACAGTAGGCTAAGCGTTATATGTTCACATGCTTCATCGAGACACTCCATTCACAAACTTACGAGTTTAAAGTTACTTGTGCTATCTCAGAGTTATATGCAGAGGAATCCCATTTTTCCCAAATGGCGTCAAAGCTAGTTAAAGAGTCTTCAATTACAGCTGTGAGGCGTTCCATTCTACGTATATCTATGATAGCTGCTAGAAATTGTGTAAAGGATGGGGGAACATTGGTCAGCCAACATTGTGGGATAGCCCTTTTAGCCGCTAATAGAATGAAGGCCATCAATTTCCTAAGGGGTTTAGGCGTCTTTGGGAGGGGTAATCCCAGGAGGAGATATAAGGGATGTAAGGGGATAGGAATATCTAGAACTTTTCCCAAAAGGGCATGTACTTTGGACCAATAGGGTGTAATCATAGGGCACTCCCAGAATATGTGATAGTGGGTGCCTAAATAAGAACCACATCTCCAACATTGTCCAGAAGCCGTTAGCTTTCTTGCCAACAAAAATTCCGGGGTTCTATACCAAAACATTAATATTTTATAGGCAGTTTCCTTCTGAGCTACGCATCTAGATACCTTGGAAGTAGCCTCCCAAATACTCTTCCATTCGGATAAAGAAATGGGTTTATTCAAAACATGGGACCATTTCCGCATGTAGGAATGAGTTTGCTCTGTGACCTGAGGTGTATCCTGTAAAATCTTATAAATGGTGGATATTAGGCGGGGTTCATAAGGGCCTCTGAAACATAACAGTTCAAACTCCGTGGGCATAACTAAAGTAAAATGTGGGATTCTAGTGGAAAGGGTGGGTTTTTTCATGCAGGGAACTGGCTTTTTGCCGCCCCCCTCCCCATGGCACTTGTCATGGCTGCCATACCCTAGATACGCCACTGGTCTGCACCTTTAGCTTTTGCCACTGCTGACCTAGGGACACCTAGCTCTTTTTTCTCCCACAGTTACTAAATGTTAATCTCAAAGTAAATTTGCAACTTACCTCAATTTTCTTTAGGACATCTACATTAGCAATGGCTTTTTTTTCTTTCACTTTTTTCACACCTGGTAAAAAAAAAAAATATTAAAATAAGCAGGTGTAAACATGGATCCAATCTTTTTAAACATATCAAATGCAATAGCCAATGATAGATTTAGCACTTCGCAATAACTCTTAGGCCGCGTACACACGATCGGTCAAACCGATGAAGCTGACCGATAGTCAATCGTGCCTACACACCATTAGTTAAAAACAAAAACTATTGTGTTAGAACGTGGTGATGTAAAACACAACGACATGCTGAAAAAAAAATTAAGTTCAATGCTTCCAAGCATGCGTGGACTTGATTCTGAGCATGCGTGGATTTTTAACCGATGGTCGTGCCTACAAACGATCGTTTTTTTGCTATCGGTTAAATTTAAAACAAGTTCCTTTTTTTTAACCGATGGATAAATAAATAACCGATGGTGCCCACATACGATCCGTTTGGTCCGATGAAAATGGTCCATCAGACCGTTCTCAACCGGTTTGACCAATCGTGTACGCGGCCTTAGAGGCTTCATTCTACATGGCTTGTAGTCGGGATGAGATTTCTGTTACTGAAGCCCAACCTTTGATGCCCACTGAAACTCTACTAGATCGTCACTTTTGACACAAAACTTCATATTGCAGCTTATACTGCAGTGTATAGTTTTGAGTTTTTATAATATAATATATATATATATATATATATATATATATATATATATATATATATATATATATAAAAAAAATGGTTTTATGAATAAAAAATAAACAAAACACTAAAGTTAGCCCAATTTTACTGTATAATGTGAAAGATGAATGAAGTTTTGCAGAGTAAATAGATACCCAACATGTCATGCTTTAAAATTACACACACTCGTGGAATTTGCGCCAAACTTTGCTCTTCTCTTGTCATTTCCCTGCCTTCCTCTTTGCCTGCACAGTGTCCTGACACATGCACATATATAGACATTATTTTATATATATCTCCTGTCTGACAGGTTTGATGTAATGTCTGTTTATTGTGCATGCCATCTTCATTCATATGATGCCTGCACAGTATCCTGACATATACCTAAACATTTTATATTTATTTATATTTTTTTCACATTTATCTTTACTTTTCATTTATAGTTTATAGTATACACTTAGCAGGACTCACCTTACTTTTCACTTACAGTATTTATTTCACACGGTGTACACATTAATTTTCACGTGTGTTATATATCACACTAATATTTGAATCACTTATGATACACAACCTTTGTTAATTTCCAGCTGTTCAATTAACTTTTCCCTATTTCACTGTACAGAACGCCTTGCACATGTACGAGAGATTTCATTATTTTCTCTTTATTAACTTTATGTCCTCGTGCAGCAACACACATCACACATTTATTCACTGGAATATGGGGCCCAAACCCATTCACACTCATGTAATAGGTGCTTTTGTCGTTTTGTTTTGTTGTTTTACCATTTACAAGTTTTTTTTTGTAGAGATATTTTCTATATAATCCTTGTATGTACATAAAAGGTATACACATATAGATCACCAGGCACATATTTACTCTTTAGAGGGTTTTTTCACATGACACTTCCATTCACTGATTGGTTTGTCAATTAATTAGACACCATCTATTTTCTTGGGTCTTCAGTCATACGGTCTCATTAAGGTTGTACATATATTTGTTATCATTTGTTGTATTTTTAGCTATGACTAAGCACTAGTGTTAGTGCGAAACGCGTCAGTGGAAACACGCCAGCAGTTGGGTTTTTATTTTACTTTGCTGTTCTGTGACTTGTAGTGCTGTCCTTTTTTCAATAAAGGCTACAATTTGTTCAGTGTGCGGCTGTCTAGAGACAATCTTTGTTCCTGCTTTACTCGTGGAATGGCACCAGACTTCTGTACTTAAAAATCTCCATAGACGACGACTTAGGGTTAGGGTTTAAGGTTTTCCATTGAAGAATATGGCTAGGACTCAGGAATTAGAACAGGGACCTCCCCAAAAGTCAAAGGTCAGAAGGCGGGTTCCCAGAGGTCAAATGTCAGAGGGCGTGGCTGACCCACCGCCTACCCCAACTAAGTCGGGGAATGAACAAGTCAGGGAAACAACGACTTTTTTTACAGGTTAACAGTTTACAGTTAGAGGTCTTAGGCTAGAATTGTTGCTCTTGCTCCAATGTTAACAGCGATACCTCACATGTGTGGTTTGAATGTCATTTACTATTTGACCAATAAGGAGAGTGAAGGAGTGCTGTGCCAGGTGACCTGGCCTCCACAGTCACCGGACCTGAACCCAATGGAGATGGTTTGGGGTGAGCTGGACCGCAGAGTGAAGGCAAAAGGACCAACAAGTGCTAAGCATCTCTGGGAACTCCTTCAAGACTGTTGGAAGACCATTTCAGGTGACTACCTCTTGAAGCTCATCAAGAGAAAGCCAAGAGTGTGCAAAGCAGTAATCAAAGCAAAAAGGTGGCTACTTTGAAGAACCTAGAATATGACATTTTCAGTTGTTTCACACGGTTTTGTTATGTATATAATTCCACATGTGTTAATTCATAGTTGTGATGCCTTCAGTGTGAATCTACAATTCTCATAGTCATGAAAATAAAGAAAACTCTTGGAATGAGGTGTGTCCAAACTTTTGGTCTGTACTGTATGTGGGCGCAACGTACACTTCTGCATGCAAGAAAAAACATTTATTGTTTAGTTTTATTTTTTATCACAATGTAAACATCCCTTGTAATAGGAATAGGGGATAACAGGCCCTCTCTATAGAGAGATGTGGGGTATATAAAGACATATCTCTCCTCTAGACAGGAAAGACTAAGATTAAAAAATAAACTAAAAAAATATTTCAGCTTTTTCAGCCGAGTAGATGGCAGAGTTTACATCTGCTGGGCCGGACATGACATAGCATTGCGCCCGGACCTCTGAAGGTCATAGAGGCTGCCTGGGCACTGCTTGGTTCCGCAGTATTCGCTATGGTGAACTTCTGCTGCCGGCAGATTCCTTCTCCGGCTCGCCGTCTTCACGGGAGAGACAGTAGAAGCATCGGAGGGCATCATGTTTATAAAGCATTTGCAGAGCTTTTGGACATTTTTTTACGCTTTTAAAGTACTAATTAAGCTCCCCTTTGTAAATGTTAAACACCTAATCTTGAACCTTGATCCTAATGGGAACATTGATTGCCACTTTAAACAAGCTCTAGCAGGCTTTAGCACTAAAATTGGCTTAACCACTTGCCGACCGGCTAACAGCCATATACGTCGGCAGAATGGCATGGCTGCGTGTAGGTGTACCTGTAGGTCGTTGGCACTTTTAGCCCAGCACCCCCCCCCCCACAGAATCATTCCCTAGGACACACTTAACCCCTTCATTGCCCCCTAGTGTTTAACCCCTTCCCTGCCAGTGTCATTTACACAGTAATCAGTGCATTTTTATAGCACCAATTGCTGTATAAATGACAGTGGTCCCAAAATAGTGCCAAAAATGTCCGCCACGATAATGTCGCAGTCACGATAAAAATAAAAAAAAAAGCCGATCGCCGCCATTACTAATAAATAAAAATGCCATAAAACTATCCCCTATTTTATAGACACTAACTTTTGGCAAACCAATCAATATATGCTTATTGCGATGTTTTTTTACCAAAAATATGTAGACGAATACATATCAGCCTAAAATGAGAAAAAAAAAAATTGCCCCGGATTCACAGAGATGGGCGCATATTTACGCTGGCCTAGCGCACACATAGTACGCTACGCCAGCGCAGAGAGGCATGCACTGAATTCAGCAAGCTATTGCTCCCAACTCTGCGCCGGCGTAGCATACATTTCAAAGGTGCAGGCTGGCGCAAGTGGAAGTAGGTGGAAGTGGGCTGGAAGTGGGCATGATCCATGCCAATGAAGCGCGACCCCATGCAAATGATGGGCCGGGCGCCAGACAAGTACTTAAAACGAACTGCGCATGCGTCGAGACGTGGACGTATCCCCGTGCGCATGCGCACAACCACGTCGGAACAACTGCCTAAGATACGCCGGATCACTGTGTACGCCGTTAACGTAACCTACGTCGGCCCATTTTCACAGACGTCCAACACATAGGCTTGTGTTCCCTGGTCCCCTGGTCCATACCTTTGGATGGGTTGCGCCTCATCTATGGGGAATAACTTTACGCTGGACGTAAAACTTACGAAAACCGCGTATATCATGCACAAGTACGTTTGTGAATCGGCGTATCTCCCTCATTTGAATAGAAAATCAATGGGAGTGCCACATGCGTCCAGCGTAAATATGCGCTCACTTAGGTCGGTGGGATGAAGTCTGTTTTTAGGCGTATCTTAGTTTGTGGGTCCGGCGCACAGATACGATGGTGCATATTTGCACTTACGCGGCGTATCTCAGCGCAAGTGCTTTGTGAATATGGGCCTAAATATATATTTTTGGGGGATAGTTATTATAGCAAAAAGTCAAAAATGCATTTTTTCAAAATTGACACATTTGTTTATAGTGCAAAAAATAAAAACCACACAGGTGATCAAATGCCACCAAAAGAAAGCTCAACTTGTGGGTTCTTTAAGGATCTGCAGCAAAAAGTATTCAATTTGTGCTGCGATACTGGTAAGCAACTTCAGATGCTGGAATGTACATTTACAGAGAAAATCTAGCCTTGCCTCATATAGACACATGACTAGTGTCTAATGGTATATCCAGGCCTGATGTAGAGTGTATATACACATTACGTGTCTCCTACTTCCATGACCAACATCCTGCTCCACCAAAAAAAAAAAAAGACTGGCATGATCAAGTTCACACCTAAAGTAAGTGGCAGTTGGGCTACCTGAACAGTTTTTGGAGTGCCTGAATTTCAGCTTTGCCCATGTGCAAGTTATATAAATCCAGCCAGTCCGTGGAAAATTAGGTTTTAAAGTTTTAGCCTTGTGTTTAAAAATATTCCCATCTTCAATATCATGCATACTGGTATAGGTATATTTCAAAAGGAATGTACATTTATTGGTCAATATACTTTTATTTTTTTAGTGAACGCTGAAGCCCCCAATGCTGTGGTCTCTTCCTCCTGCAGATGTCATATTGGGAACTGAAAGGGGTTGTAAAGGAAAAAAATGTTTTCCCTAAATAGCTTCCTTTACCTTAGTGCAGTCCTCCTTCACTTACCTCATCCTTCCATTTTGCTTTTAAATGTCCTTATTTCTTCTGAGAAATGTTCACTTCCTGTTCTTCTGTCTAACTACACTGGTGTGGAGAAAGCCTCTTGAGGGTGGAGGGGTTGAGCAGAAGTTTCAGAACGCCCACTAACACACAGCTCCTTTCTCTATCTGCAAAGTAGAGAGAGTCCTAACCCTCCTGCTTGCCCCCTTCCCCTCAAGAGGCTTTCTTCACACCAGGGAGAAAGCCTTGCATTACTGAGTGTAGTTACAGACAGAAGAACAGGAACTGAGGATTTCTCAGAAGAAATAAGGACATTTAAAAGCAAAATGGAATGAATGAGGTAAGTGAAGGCAAACTGCACTAAGGTAAAGGAAGCTATTTAGGGGGGAAAAAAATCCTTTACAAACCCTTGAACTAAAATTTACCACCCATTGCTTTCAAAGAGGGGGGAATCCTAGGATTCCTATTTAAAACCAGAAACCCCATTTTATTCGTAACATATAAGCAAAGTTTAAATTTTAATAGCAGCATAAAAGCAAATATTTTTTGAGAACATCAACATTTTAGCGAAATCTTATTTACTAACTATGCTACCACCCCAGACACGTCACCAATGATAGCGAAAAAAAAAAATTAAAAAAAATTATGTTATTACATTTCTTAGGCTTCTTCTTGACCGCTTTCATCTCTTTCGGCAGTATTCGCCAATCTATCAAAAGTAAAACACATTTGAACAAAAAAAAAAAAAAACAGATGGTTATGGGAGAATCATGAATTGACCTGGTAGGAAAAGATGGAGGACAGAGGTTGCCCAATACACCCTGATGTTCTTTGCAATTTTTTAAATGACAGTACAAGTAGGAAGTGAAAGCAGGCACCAGAATCCATAAGCATATTCACTCTCAGTATTATGAATCATATTACCTTTAATGTGGGTCACCAGCCTCTGTTGTGTACATGTATTGCCAGTTTTAATGCTTACAACTAGGGATGAGCTTCGAGTTCGAGTAGAACTCAGGTTCGACTCGAACATTGCCTGTTCGCCAAACAGCGAACTATTTGGGGTGTTCGCAGCAAGTTTGTGTGAACTTTAGAACCCTGTTAAAGTCTATGGGACTTGAACGTTTGAAATCTAAAGTGCTAATTTTCAAGGCTAATATGCAAGTTATTGTAATAAAAAGTGTTTGGGGACCTGGATCCTGCCCCAGGGGACATGTATCAATACAAAACGATAAAAGTAAAATATACCTTTAAATTTCGCACCTAGGAGGGTTGTATAGTATGCCTGTAAAGTGGCGCTTGTTTCCCATGCTTAGAACTGTCCCTGCACAAAGTGTCATTTCTGAAGGAAAAAAAGTAATTTAAAATTACTCGCGGCTATAATGAATTGTCGGCTCCCGGCAATACAGAGAAAAGTAATTAATAAAAAATAAAAAAAATGCGTGGGGGTCCACGGGATTTTTTTTTAATTTGGGGTGGAGTTCCCCTTAAAATCCATACCAGACCTGAAGGGCCTGGTAATTAAATTTGGGGGGACCCCCACACATTTTTTTATTTTTATGAATGACTTGTCTGTATTGCTGGTATCCGACAATTCATTATAGCCACAAGTGATTTTAAAATAACGTTTTTCCTTCAGAAATTACATTTTGTGCAGGGACAGTTCTAAGCACAGGAAACAAGCGCTACTTTACAGGCATACTATACACACCCCCCAGGTACGAAATTTAAAGGAATATTTCAATTTTACTGTTTCATTTTAAGCATTATTAAAATCACTGCTCCTGAAAAAACGTCAGTTTTTTAAAACTTTTTTTGCATTGATACATGTCCCCTGGGGCAGGACTCAGGTCCCCAAACACTCCCCTGGGGCAGGACCCGGGTCCCCAAACACTTTTTAGGACAATAACTTGCATATTAGCCTTTAAAATTAGTACTTTAGATTTCAAACGTTGAGTCCCATAGACTTTAACAGGGTTCTAAAGTTCACACAAACTTTTGGTCTGTTCGCAGGTTCTGGTGCGAACCAAACCCAGGGGTGTTCGGCTCATGTCTACTTACAACAATAGCTTGGGCTTCTAAATAACTATACAGTAAACCGCCCCCCATTATGATGTAATGCTATTCAAAAAATTTAACTTCTATAAAATGTACCTCAACAGGCAAAAGCAACCCCCAGTTCAAACACACCACTGGATGGGATGCTCTGCTTTGCCCATACAGGTTCACTTACACTGTCTTCCATTTGTAGCACTACTCCCGGAAGGAGCTGCTGGTTTGTTTTGGGTGGCACATTTACCGTGTGGCTCTTCCGAATTCCTAGGGGTGCAGGGTGCATATAGCAATAGTAAAGAAAGGTCCGCAACAAGTGTCTTTTCTGTGCTCTTTATTACCCAGCCGGGTAAAAACAATGAACCGTTGATGAAAGGATAGAGTTTGGAAGAAGGAGAACAGCAGATTCAGGCGTAGTATTTGGAACAGTCCTGCTCCCATAAGTAACTTTCCCACACCACTTCTACCTGAGTGGGCTTAGCGTACCCAGACAGGCCTCCCTCACTGACCTGGCAGCTGGAGTATTACTCAAACCTTTTGAGGAAAAGTCTCTGCCACAGACCCTCCTTGGAATGAACTTCAGGGAAACACTTCTGCCACAGGCCCTCTCCGATTGCAAATGTGGAGGCAATCCTCCTCAGAAGAATTACGCCTGAATCTCCTTAACATCGCTCAGGTACTGACTGACAGGTGATCAATCCTTCATTGTCCGGCTACCTTGATAACCGATGGTTTGACTAAATCCTTTTCTCTCAATGGCGCTCCTCAGACGGACTCCCCACCGAAAAGCTCTACCGCTGGGGTTTTTCAAAAATGGGAACCCAGTCGATCACTGGGTCCCCACCTCCCCACCGTTGCTGAAACGTTCCGGACCAACATGGTCCCGGAACACTGCGTGGCACGCGCACCCCGGCCAGGTAGGCCATAATGCCAGGGTGCCACACTGGAAGACGACGACCCAGTCTCAATGGCGTCTGTCCCATAAGTACCCTCTCCCAGCATGCCCAGCGAGGACACTCCCTCCTGATTGGCTGCTGGAAAAGAACACCCAAGTCTCGACTCTGCTGCTGCCATCTGTCACCCTGGGGTGGTATGGCACCCCAGTCACAACAGAATGAGCCCACAGCACAGCAAAGCTGAAACAGAGACCCTATTTGAACATTGTAATTTGGATCAGAGTCATTAGTACTCTGATCACCCTCTAAATTTTAATAGCACCGGTACGTATAAGTAACCAGGCGCTACACATTTGTTATGATAGATACAATATCTTTGCTTTCCCTGTGACCTAAGATGACCATGGTTGTTTTGGGTCAGCGACTCAACAAGTTAAATGAGGATGACTTGTGGGTCGGCATTGAGGCGCCCTAGCGGCGACACCAAGAAACTGCACTTGCAAATGCCTAAACACTAGATAGGAGTTTGCGGTCATTTGAAGTCAACACAAAGGCCTCGTACACAGGAGGCAATCCATTTGTTCAAATCAGTCGGACCGACCGATTTGAACAAATCTGTCTGCTTGGATTTTGGTTTGCTTGCGTGTAAACACGAGCAAACCAAAATCCCTGCCAGCAGACAGCGCGCTGACGTGTCGGTGACGTGGCGGTGACGTTGACGCCGCCACGTCACCGCACCAGGAAGTAAAACACTTCCGCGCATGCGTCAAAACCATTCGGCGCGTGTGCGAGAAGACATGTCTGCTGGTTAGCGTACTAACCAGCAGACATGTCGGGCAGACGGGTTCCCAGCCGACGGATTGTAAGCATGCTTTCCAATCTGTCGGGTGGCCAAATCCGTCTGCTCGCCCGTACACACGATCGAATGTCTGCTGGGACCGTCTAGCAGACCGTTTCCAGCAGACAGATTTGATCGTGTGTACGAGGCCTAAGGCACAACTCCAGGCTTACAAGTGGCAGCAATGTACACTTAGTAACTTGTGGCCAAAATGATTTACAAATAACTTTAAGCACTACCGACACAGCTACTTCTTTGAGAAGACCACTCTCCAGGTGTGCGTCATTTATGGAACGGTACCACAGAGCCGGTACCTGTCTCCACCAACACAGCAATCCTCATCACCTTACTCCCCCAGTGACATGTCTAACTGTTGCTACTGGATATAGAAAAATGCTCTTTCCATTTTATGTGCTTGCTCTTTTTCTCCCGAGGCACCTCATACATCTCACTCTTTCCTGTTACTTCAGGCTGGGTCCCTAGGCACTCTATGCCACAGATCTGGTCCCAGGAAGTGGGGAACCAGCCTCTAGAGAAGGTGTCAAGCACATAACCTCCTTTACTACCAGAGTAATCACCACCTTTGCCATGTCACCCGTTCCCTGAATGGCAAATTACACAATACAGTTGTCCAAACAGCAATATAGCTTACACTAGGCAGCATCCTACATGCTGGACTTGCATATCATTAACTCCCCAAGTTGCAAGCCCTGTTCTTTTGATATGCTGTGCATGCACCCCTTTAAGAGACCCCATTAAAAAGACTTCAGACCAGGCAAAGCAGGTGAACAAAGAAAGATCCTTTACTGAGGTAGTTTAGAATACAGGATCAGTTCTCAAAAAAAAAAATGTCCTTACATTCCTGTACAGAGTTCTCTAATTCCCCAACAAGTGTGCATAGGCAGAAGGCAAAGTCCATAAAGCAATTATTTTAAGGCAAAAGTACAAGAGGCAACATAGGTGTCTTAAGGTCCACTATTTGGCAGTAGCCCACAAAGGCAGTAATGTCCATCAATAACATTTGTAAGTCAAGGAGGGCCGCTAGTTCCAAGACGCTACTGGGATCCCTGACTAGGTTCCCATCATACCCCCCTTCCGCAAGAGATTGATTCACTCCAGCAGAATAGCAGCTACATTTTGTCAGCATTTCCCCAGAACAGAACATATAGGGCACTGGGTGAGCCCTTTTTTATAGGGTATGACCTGTAGGTGCAGTAACCTTGCTAAAAATGTCAGGAAAAAATATATGTTAACCCTTCCAGCTTAGTTAGCCCCAGCTCACAGGTCAACCGTACGTACAACATCAAGACATTGTAGCAGTTTGCACCTGACTGACCCAATTAACTTGAGGGCGCAAGCACAGACAGGAAAAACAAGAACAGAAAAAACAAAAACAAATTAACCCTCTTGTAGGCACCTGCCTACAGACTGGTCTATGCCTTGTCCCTTTGGAAGGTCTCAGCAGTTACTGTTTCACCTGCCTGGTGGTCTTCCCAGTGGTCACCAGCGGGTGGCTGTACTTTGATCTTGGCCCTCTGTAATAAAGTGGTAGTAAAGTCTCTTTTTTATTACAAAACAAACTAGCCCTCCTGCAGGTTAAGGTCATAATGTGCTAGGATGCACAGATCACCGGTGCAATGCCAGGCTCCTACAGCATCTTAATTTAGCGGTCTGCCCCTACCTCCCATACAGGAAGAGAGTTACTGGAAAGCATGAAGATCAATGAACTGCAAGAGCACTCACCAGCACCCTCACAGTTCATTGCAAGCTACAAGCCATCTGCCACAACAGAAGACGTGGTTGTAGTTCATTCATTCACAAAAATTTGAATAAATTACGTGGCCATGTGCGAGGAGGCCCACATGGCTGCGCTCTTTAAATTGTGACAGTGGGTGCAGGGATAAGATCTTCCTGCTGTCACAGTGGGAGATCTGTGGGGTGCAAATATGTGCTCTTTGGTTACCTGGGTGTAACTGTGGTAGACGTGAAATAAAATGAAAATTTTATCTTATGTTATGATTAGAACCACTGAAATGAAGTGTGTATTTTCCTTGAAAAGACTTGTCAGATTTTATGTTTTGAAGAAAGTTATCGACTCAGTATTGGGAAAGATTGAAGATGAGAGCACCATTATGTTTCAAATGTGTTCAGATCTTCAACCCTTCCCCCCCCCCCCCCCATTCACTCTACACTTGAGGCTTGTGTGGACATACAGATGGACTTTCAAGAGGAAGTTCTCATTCCCCCATTGCATTCCTAGATGGACTTTGGCTTCTCTTTCCTTCTTCTCCGCCTTCCTCCCACCAAAGGAATTTGTGTCTCGTGACCAAGAGAGAACTGATTGAAGGAGCCGACAATGGACTTTTTTTATGCCTGTATGAACTGACCAATGAGGGTCCCATGTTGAGTACAAGGGGGCGGGTGAAATGGGTGTGAAATGAATTGGGATTCACCCTGAGAAATGTCAGGAAATCAAAGAGTCTACATCATAACATGCTACCAAAAGGCGAACTTTAGTCTTAACTCAGGGACCCAAAATGGCTTCATTCTGCTGACATTATAAGCGGTTATAGACTGTTCATGTACCATATACCTCCCTATTAGCCTATGAAGTAGAAAGAGTGATCTAAAAGGCCTAGAAAGACGAGAGTGGCACAGGAAGGCACAGACAGGTCAGCTCTGATCACCCTTTAGTTCATTTAATATAAGTACGTTGTTAGGGTCTTGGGTAGCTAAACACACAAAGCATATATGTATGTAAACACCAAAAGCAAAGTTATATGGATTCTACACAGGTTTTCTCTATAGAGAAATGGATAATGCACACTTACCTGGCACCCACTCCGCATCAAGTTTTTTTTCTGCTTCCATTTCATACTTTGTGATATATCTTTCAATGCCTGCGATGCAAAAATCTATATTACATTTGGAAATGGTTAGAGTTAGTTATCAAAACTATGACAAGCACTATGGTTGGAGCACTGGGATTGCTTTACTTAAACCTGAAGAATGCATCTGTGCATGGTAGCCAATCAGCTTCTAACTTCAGCTTGTTCAATGATGAGCTTTCACAATCAAATCTGAAAGCTGTTTTATATGCAGAGCTGCACCAAATTTTACACTCTCCAGTTTAAGTAAATCAACCCCACTGAGAATCAGTCTTGTGACTGAAAATATGTACCATTAAATGAAGATTTGGAAACCAAAATGGGAATTGTTCACTTTACTTTAAACAAATACTGTTAAAACAGAGAAGGTGGGAAGTTACTAATGTTTCTGCCTCTGTACGGGATTCACCTGGACAGTCCAGGTTTCAGTCCACCCGAGACCCGGACACATTATTCAGTCAGGAATGTGGCTTAACAGGAGGATGGGGTGGCACAGAGACTAGTGGTTAATGATTCTTACTCTGAATGGTCTAAGGTTATCAGTGGTGTACCCCAAGGTTCAGTGTTGGGACCCTAACTTTTTATTATCTTTATAAAAGATATTGGGTCTGGGATCAAAAGTAACATTTCTATCTTTGCAGATGACACCAAGCTATGCAGTGGAAGAACGTCCTTACAACAGGATGTCGCCAATTTACAAGCTGACTTTAATGCTCTGGCTAATTGGGTGACTATGTGGCAGATGAGGTTTAATGTTGATAAATGTAAAGTTATGACTTGGGGGGATAAGAATATGCATGAATCATACATACTAAGGAAGTATACCTGGAGAAGGATCTGGGGGTTTTGGTAGATCATAAGCTCAATAATGGCATGCAATGCCAAGGGGGGGGGGGGAGAGAGGAGAGATATTATTTTGCCCCTGTAGAAATCATTAGTAAAAGGTAGTTCAGTTTTGGGCATCAGTTCTCAAAAAGGATATCGGGGAACTGGAGAAAGTGCAGAGAAGGGCAACCAAACTGATAAGAGGCATAGAGGAGCTCAGCTATGAGGAAAGATTAGAGGAACTGAATTTATTCACTCTTGAGAAGAGGAGAATAAGGGGGAATATGATCAACATGTACAAATATATAAAGGGGGTTCATATAGTAACTTGGTGTTGAGTTATTCACTTTACGGTCAATGCAAAAAAGACAAGGGGCACTCTTTACGTCTAGAGGAAAAAAGATTTAATCTCCAAATACGGAAAGGTTTCTTCACAGTAAGAGTTGTAAAAATGTGGAATTGACTCCCTCCAGAGGTGGTTCTGGCCAGCTCAGTAGATTGCTTTAAGAAACGCCTGGACTTTTTCCTAAAAGTACATAATATAACCGAGTACTAACATGTATTGGTAAAGTTGATCCCGGGAAAATCTGATTTTCTCTTGTGGGGGGGGGGGGGTGGAGAATCAGGAAGGAATCGTTTCCCCTGCTGTAGCAGATAGGATCATGCTTTGCTTTGCTGTTTTTTTTTTGCTTCCTCTGGATCAACTGTGGGTATAGAATTGGGTATATGGGATTGTACGATATTTTATATATTTTTTTATTTTATTTTTTATGGTTGAACTGAATGGACTTGCGTCTTTTTCAACCTAACTATTTAACTATCTGCACCTCATTACTATTCTCTTTGGGGTGCCCAAAGGTGTCCCAAGTCTGTTACAATCCTATAGTGTATAAAATAAAAAATGTTTTTACTGTGCACTGCTAAAGTGTTCGGTTTGGCTTGAAGGAAAAAAAAAAAGTGTCAACCCTACTCGAGCTACATAAATAGAGCTGCTAAGAACAGTCAGGTAAACATTGCTCGCTCTAAATCCAAAGTGACTCTTCTAGCCAATTTCTTAGTTGAAATCCAAAGTCAACTGCCCCCCACAGCTGTAATCTTCTGATGCTGTGGGGGTTAGCATGATCGGCTGGACCTGTCACAGAAACTCATTAAGATTGCCGACTATGCTAACCCCTTTTTGCCCTCCTCCTCCATTCATAGAAGTTGTATTATAGCTTGCATCAAAAGGAAAAAAACTCTAAAAAAAGGGAAGATAGGTGGATGAAAAGTCAACCTCCTCTATTCATACAGACAGCAATTTTCATTAAAACTATAGTACATCTTCTATGAATGGAGGAGGGCGGCAGAAAAGAAAGGCATAATTAGCACTCTTCACACGGGCCTGTGACAGGTCCAACTGATCATATTAACCCCCACAGCACACGAAGATCAAGGGTCACTTCTAGGGTTGCCACCTCATCCCTTTAAAAAGGAACACATCTGAATTACACAGATTCTGAGGCCAATTTAATACAGATAAGGCACCGAGTTTAATTACAGCCTTAATCTGCCAGAGAACCTGTGTAATTAATAGGTGTTCAGTTTTAAAGGGATGAGGTGGTAACCCTAGTCACTTCTCATTGAATACAATTATGGTCCCTTGTAATGATTAGTAAAAATTAAAACAAACTTGGGCTTTAAAAAGAGCCTAGAGCTCTGCCAGCTCTCATTTTCCTGGCAACATTTTATAACCCTGACCTTAGAGGCAAAATTCACTTTTTATTTGAAAATTTAATTCTTCAAATGTATTTTATGCTCAAGCCATTCCAATATGTTCATCTCTCACTTACCTCATCCATGGAAGCTTTGTACCTGTACCTCCCGGTAAAAATAAAAAAGCATTCTGAGCCCATCACTTCCTGTGGCATGTGACCATCCAAGAAAGTTCATATCCTGCCAACATGTACTGCCTTACTGAATCACAGATTAGGATGTAGTTTACCTCTGTGGACCACACTTCCCTTATTACTAGAACACTTTTTTCTTCTCACTTTCCTACTCCTGCCTTTAAAGCTGGCCATACATTGTACACACACCGATGGTAGCTCTAAAGAAGGTTGTACAATCAATTTTGTAGTGCAAGGGCCTGTATGATTTGATACAGATTGAATGGATTGTTCTGGTGGGTTCTCCCATCACATCATTTTGGTAAATCAAAAGGAAAATCGTAAAGAGATTGTGCAATCAGATTGCATAGCTTATGTCCAGCTTTATACAAGTACATAAGAGGGAGACTTTCAGCTGTTAAAGTGAATGTAAACCCTCGCATATACCCAGTGAACAGCCCCAGATGATACACAGAGATGAAATGAATCTCCTTACATAAGTTTTACACGCATCATAGCTCCCGAACTGTCCTTGATTTTAAGGGTCTGTCCCTAGAAAAAGCACTACTTATCAAAAAGTGTTCGCCGCTGCTAAACCTTTCATCTAATTTTTCATCCAACTTTTAATTGTTGCATTTGGAAAATGCCAAAAGTCATTATAAAAGGAATAGTATGCGTAAAGAAGGGAGAGAGCATAGCGCAACCCTTCACAGAAAAACACTGCTGTGACAACGCCCTTTAAAATGCAGCTGCTTCCACCATGCCACTAGTCGTCCTGAAGAATTCCTCCGACATGCTGGAAGATTACCAACCAGTAGCTGCTGTCCTGAAAGGCTCATGGAAATACTGTTACCGGTAAGTAACAAAGGTTTTCTCCCCTCACATTTCAGGACAGCACCTTGGAGATGAAAACAGAGTACTTACTTCAGGGTGAGACCACAACTTATAAGACCTTCCTGACAAAAGATTGATCCAAGGCAGACAGCAGATCTAACCTATAGTGCCTTATAAATGCCAGGTATGCTTCTTTGATAGCCTGCTTTAAGCCCCCTTCCCAAAGTACTTCTAAAAGCTTTCTCCCCTTTGCGTGCTCCTGTTAACAGGATGAACAGGGCGGTAACGATAAAGACATCTTCTGACATCTAGAATGTGAAAGGCCTCCTCTCCCCGGCCGGAGGGAGCTAAACAGAATGTGGACAGTATAATTTTTTGCATATGGTGGAACCCTGTAGACATTTTTTGGAAGAAAAACTTGGATCGGTCCCCAAGATTATTGTGTCTGAGAACATTTCTCTCTAATCCTGTCTGAAGTTACCGTTACCATGAGGCTTGTTTTCAACCTTCGCAACTCTGGAGATATCTTGGAAAAGGAAAAGCAAAAGAGCCGGGTCGTGACCCAAACAGCAGCACGATCACAGGAGGCTGTAAGACAAGGACCAAGCAAGGGAATGCTGCAGCAGCCGTGGTATATATGAGCTGAGCATCCAGCTCCTCCCAGTGGGAAGGAGGAGCCGCAGGGTGTAACAGGTTACAAGAACCCCATGAAGCAAGATGAAAAAGGTTGGGGTTGTGGCGCTGTGAACCAGTGGCAAATAAGTGAAAAAAAAAGTCCGCTGTGCCAACTCCAAATTCTTTGTTAAAAATAACAATAAGATAAAATAAAAAAAATAATAAATAAAACCTGGGATGATGAGTGATGAAAAAAACAACGAGGACTGGAGGACACTGTTCTGTAAATGGCTGTTCGTCCAAAAAGACACTGTTCCTAGGGCAAGCCTTCTAGCAGGGAAGACCAGAGCAACACTCCAACATATGTAGAAGCAAGATGGCTGCTAGCACATGTCAGTAATGAGAAGCCTGCAAAGAGGCAAGACCATGACAGTACCTCCCCCTCAAGGGCCCATCCTCCGCGGGCGCAAAATACGGCTTCTGGAGAAAACGCGCGTGGAAGGCTCGGAGGAGGACAGGAGCATGGACATCTGCGGAAGGAACCCAGGAACACTCCTCTGGACCATAGCCACGCCAGTGGACCAAGAACTGCAACCGGCCGCGGACCAAGCGTGAGTCCAGGATATCGCTCACCTCGTATTCTTCATGATCGCCCACCTGGACGGGACGAGGCCGAGGAACCGAGGAGGTGAAGCGATTGCATATTAGTGGTTTCAACAGGGAAACGTGAAACACATTGGAAACCCGCATACCAGGTGGGAGTGCAAGAGCATAGGCAACCAGGTTCACCCTGCGGAGCACACGGAAGGGACCAACAAAGCGAGGAGCCAGCTTAGGAGTGGGCACTCGGAGGTTGAGATTGCGAGTGGACAACCATACACGATCTCCGACCTGGTAGGAAGGAGCAGGCAACCGTCTGCGATCAGCCTGGAGCTTCTGGCGCTGCGCAGAGACCTTGAGGGACCTCTGGATCTGTACCCATGAAGCACGTAGGGCAGAAAGGTAGTTCTCCACAGCCGGAATATCCTGGGGAGAGAAGGACTCCGGTAACACAGCAGGTTGGAACCCATAATTGGCCATTAAGGGAGACATCCCAGAGGAAGAGTTAACCGCTGTGTTCGTGGCAAACTCAGCCCATGGCAGAAGGTCAACCCAATTGTCCTGATGATCGGAGACATAGCAATGAAGAAATTGCTCCAGGGCTTGATTGGATCGCTCTGCGGCCCCATTGGACTGAGGGTGGTAAGACGAAGAGAAGGAGAATCGAATACCCAACTGGGAGCAAAACGCACGCCAGAACCTGGACACAAACTGACTTCCATCCGAAACTATCAATTTAGGCAAACCATGCAACCGGAAGACCTCCCTGGCGAAAACCGTGGCCAACTCCTGTGCAGTGGGTAACTTCTTGAATGGAACACAGTGGCACATTTTGGAGAACCGATCCACAATCATGAGAATGACCGTATGGCCTCGGGACACAGGAAGGTTGACAATGAAGTCCATCCCCAGGTGTGACCATGGGCGCTCCCCATTGGTAATGGGTTGTAGAAGTCCCAACGGAAGATGCCGAGGGGATTTTTCTTTATCGTACATCACGGGACACAGAGCGCATTACACTTGGGTTATATGGGTACCTTCAGGTGTGGACACTGGTGTAATCAATTTCACAGGAAGTTTCCTCCCTATATAACCCCCTCCCACTGGGAGTGCTTCAGTTTTTTCACCAGTGTCTTAGGTGTTGGTCACGTCTAGCTGTCCCTCGGAGGTCTCGGGACCCAGGATAGCTAGCCGGATCCGTCCGAAGTGCTTCAAAGCCAAGGTGTACGGTACCCGGGCCCTGCTGGAGTGGGATTTTGCCTATAATGCCTCTCCTTGGAGGGCTGGATTCTGGGCTCCAGTGCCTTAGTCTCTTCCAAGAACTAAACGCTACTGATGCCAGGATGCTATATAGGTCCAGGTGTGTGGGTTCCTTAACACAGGACCCCGGTCCCTGAAGGTCCAAGACAATACCCACGGAGATGGGGGAAGGTTGGGTCTCTTGCATCTTGCAATACCCTGCGGCGTGGAGCAGGTAAGAGGGAACCTGCAGGACTTGGTTCGACAGTAGGTATCCCCCTGGGGGTTCTGGGTCGGCTAATGGTATGCTTGGGCATCAGCCACTATCTCCACTATGTCTTTTGAGGCAGGATGGGATGTACTAATGTTTACCCAGATAACATGTAGGTATATGTATGCTTTTAAAGATATGTATTTGCTACTCCCCCCAGATCTGCCTGTTAGCATGATACTGCAGCCCCACGTGCTATAGGAAGGAAAATGCTGACAAAACTCCTGTTTCTTAGGAAGCCTATGGGGACAGCTTCCTCTATGTGTGCACTACAATAAAGATTAGTGTCTTGCCTGGTGTCTGTTGGGTTGCTAGCGCTGGTCCAGGCTTCTCCTCTGCTTTCTGCTTCCTCCATGTTGGTTTCAGCGTGGGGGGGGGGGGGGGCGCGCGCGCCGCCTTTTACAGCGTCAGCGTGCGTGGGGGGCGGGCCAGCAGCGTCAGGTCTCAATTAAAGCAGCAAAGCATTTCCTGGCTGGTCATTCCCTCCTGAAAGCAGAGGAGGCCGAGGACACAGAGCGCGCAGCTGAGCTATTTCTGGCTAACAGTGACACCCAGTGGGGGTTTGTGGATCTTCAGGTCTGGACTTAGCTCCATACTGACCAGAAAAAAAAAAAAAAAAAGTTTTTTTTCTTAAAAGGGACTCAGCCTTAGATCTGGCAGTATCTGAGTCGGTGCAACCTTGGGCTCCAGCTAACGGGCATTGGTGTGGCAATACTCACAGGACTTTCCTCGGTATTGCCGCCTTCTCGGGCGTATGAAAATTTGGAAAAATGTTACCATAGCCTGTTCTTATTAATGGTTCACTTCTAGCTACAACAGTTGGGTGTTGGCTTTAGGTTGTGCAATGGCTCCCAAGGCATCAGGACCAGCTAAGGCTGCAAAAGGTACCAAAAAACTAAAGGGGTCTCCATCGGGGTCAGAGGATTTGGTCCAGGCTCTAGCGGTCCCACCCTCACCAGATAGACCACCGAACAGCATGTTGCAGGAGCCATTGAGGGTGCTAGAGGCAGAGGCGGCCCCCAATCAACCCATTCCCTTTTACGTTACGGAAGAAATGCTAGCGACCACCCTGGGTGGGCTAGAGGAAAGGTTAACTGCTTTAATTGCCCGCTCTTTGCCAGGTGGCAAACGGGCTAGATCCCCGTCACCTAGATTGGTGTTTTCAGATGCAGAGGTCCTCTCTTCGGAGGAATTGGACCCACAGGGGGATCGAGCGGACCCGAGTCCCGACGGTTCAGACATTGAAGGTTCCACTATAGATGAAATTTTTTCAGCTTCTCAAGCAGAGAGCCTGTGGATCCAGTCTCTGACAGATATGGTTCGCACTGCTTTTAAACTTCCAGTGTCAGAACAATTAGCCCCCGCGGTATCCTCTTTAGGTTCCTTGAAGGCACCGTTGAGTGGTGCATCTTTTCCGGTTCACCCCCTTCTGGAGAGCGTGATTTTTCAGGATTGGGCTCGACCTGATAGGATTTTTATCCCTCCTAAAAGGTTCACTAGTCTCTATCCTATGGAAGAAGAATTTGCAAAGAAATGGGCACTCCCTACCGTGGACGCAGCCATTTCCTGCGTAAATAAATCCCTGACCTGTCCGGTTGAAAATGTCCAGATGTTTAAAGATCCAGTCGACAAAAAGTTGGAGACCCTACTGAAGGCTTCTTTTACCACAGTAGGTGCCGTGGTTCAGCCAGCGGTGGCAGCCATTGGCGTTTGTCAGGCTTTAAAGGATCAGACTAAACAGATATTAAGGGACATACCGGCTCAGCAAGCTCGTGAATTGGCTGACCTCCCAAGGGCTCTCTGCTTTGCAGTAGATGCTATTAAGGACTCCATTCAACAGGCGTCCCGTTTATCTCTGCTGTTGGTTCATATGCGTCGCCTTTTGTGGCTGAAAAACTGGTCAGCAGAGGCACCCTGCAAAAGGCTTTTAGCAGGATTTCCCTTTCATGGTGGGAGACTATTCGGTGAAGACCTAGATAAATATATCCAGACCATATCAAGTGGTAAAAGTTCTTTCTTGCCTGTCAAGAAAAGATCGCGTGGGTCCGCGTTTAAGCGACAGGCCTTCGCAGGCTCGGCCCCTTCAACTTCCCGTCAGTATCGACGGCCTCCCGGGCGTTCAGCATTTAATAGCCGCCCACAAGGACAAGCCACGGCAGGCAAGAGGCCATGGTCTCACAAGCCGGTTAAACCAGTCATCAAGTCAGATTCATGAAGGGGCGCCCCCACTCTCTTGGGTGGGGGGAAGGCTTCGGTTTTTCTCCGAAGTGTGGAAGGCCAGCATTCCCGACTCTTGGGTACTGTCCGTGGTAGCCACGGGCTACAAGCTAGAGTTTCGGGAAGTCCCCCCTCCTCATTTTCAGGTATCAAGTCTTCCAAGCGACCCATTAAAGAGGGCCTCTCTTGTAAAAGCATTGGATCGTCTCTTGCTCCAAGGAGTAATTGTAGAAGTACCAACCCAGAAATGGGGTCTGGGATTCTACTCCAACCTTTTCATAATACCAAAGCCCAATGGCGACGTCGGGCCTATCTTAGACCTCAAACGCCTAAATCGCTTTCTAAAGATTCAGACCTTTCGTATGGAGTCCATACGTTCGGTGGCAGCCAGCCTACATCAAGACGACTTTCTAGCATCTATAGACATAAAGGATGCGTATCTGCACGTGCCGATCTACCCGGCACATCACAAGTTTATTCGTTTTATGATAGATCACCGTCATTACCAGTTCGTAGCCCTCCCTTTCGGGTTGGCAACAGCTCCGCGGGTATTCACAAAGGTGTTAGCCCCGGTGCTAGCCGTCCTAAGGACAGAAGGCATTTTGGTCCTGGCATACCTGGACGATCTTCTGGTTATCGACAGCTCAGCTTCCAGCCTCAATCACGCAGTAGTTCGCACAGTTCAGCATCTAGGAGGAATTCGGGTGGATTGTGAACCAAGAAAAATCGATATTGAAACCCACAAAGCAGTTGGAATATCTAGGCCTTCGGCTAGATACAGACTGCCAGAAGATATTTTTACCTCAAGCAAAGGTCAGATCAATAACTCAAGCAGTTCAAGTGATCTTAGGCAAGAAGAGGCCGACTATTCGCCTATGTATGCGACTGCTGGGGAAGATGGTGGCCGTCTTCGAGGCAGTGCCCTACGCCCAGATCCATACCAGATATCTTCAGGCAGCCATTCTCTCTGCTTGGAACAAGTCCATTCAGACGTTAGATCGTCTGTTAGTGCTCTCCCCAGGAGTCCCGCGCAGCCTGTTTTGGTGGCTGGTCCCTCAAAATTTGTCAAAGGGGAAATCCTTTTGCCCCATCACGTGGAAGATAGTAACCACGGATGCCAGCCTATCAGGTTGGGGGGCAGTTCTAGAAGGACAGACCCAGCAAGGGCAGTGGTCGGAGGCAGAAAAACTGCTTCCCATCAATATCCTAGAGATCAGAGCTGCTCGACTGGCCCTGATCGCCTGGACTCTCCCCCTTCAGGGTCTGCCAGTAAGGATACAGTCCGACAATGCCACTGCGGTGGCATACATAAACCACCAGGGGGGCACGAGGAGCCTAGCAGCCCAAAGGGAAGTAAACCTGATTTTCTCATGGGCCGAAGCCCATGTACCCTGCATCTCGGCAGTGTTCATCCCAGGGATAGACAATTCTCAAGCAGATGCTCCCGGGGGAGTGGTCTCTTCACCCCCAGGTATTCCAAGAGATTTGCCAAAGATTCGGAGTCCCAGATGTGGACATTATGGCAACGAGATCCAACAAAAAGTTGGACAAATTCATATCCCGAACCAGGGATCCCTCGGCCTACGGGACCGATGCGTTGGTTTGCCCTTGGCACCAGTTCTCTCCTGTATGCGTTCCCTCCACTGCAGATGATTCCCCGCCTTCTACGGAGGATCAGGGATGAGCGCAGGCCTGTGATCCTGGTGGCCCCAGCCTGGCCCAGGAGGGCTTGGTACGCACTCATCGTGAAGATGTCAGTCGGGGCGCCGTGGCCGCTCCCCCTGCACCCAGATCTGCTGTCTCAGGGCCCAATCTGCCACCCTGCTTCACAGCAGCTAAATTTGACGGCTTGGCGGCTGAATCCCTAATTCTTAAGGGCAGAGGCCTCTCAGCTCAGGTCATATCTACGTTGATTCAGGCTAGGAAACCGGTCTCCAGAAATATTTATTACAGAGTCTGGAGAACCTATGTGGAGTGGTGCGAGTCTCAAAAATGGCATCCTCGAAAGTTTTTTATTGACAGGATCTTGCGATTCCTCCAGGTTGGCGTTGACAAAGGGTTGGCTCTTAGTACTCTAAAGGGGCAGGTGTCGGCTTTATCGATATGGTTTCAAAGACCCTTGGCCACCCATTCGCTTATGAAAACCTTCTTGCAGGGGGTCTTGCATGTGAATCCCCCTATTAGAGCTCCCCTCTGCCCCTGGAATTTAAATCTGGTCTTGTCAGCTTTACAAAGGCAGCCGTTTGAACCTCTGACAGAAATCCCTCTTGTGCTACTAACCCGAAAGTTGGTTTTCTTGGTGGCTATGGCTTCGGCCAGAAGGGTTTCCGAGCTGGCAGCCTTGTCATGCAGGGAGCCATACCTTATTCTGCATAAGGACAGAGTGGTTCTGCGGCCTCAACCTTCTTTCCTTCCTAAGGTCATATCCAGTTTTCACTTGAATCAGGACCTAGTCCTACCATCCTTCTTTCCTACTCCCCAGTCCAGAGAGGAAAGACTGCTTCATACTTTGGACATAGTTCGAGCCATGAGGGTCTATCTCAAGGCTACAGAGAAGATTCGGGAAAACAGATGTGCTTTTTGTTCTTCCGGATGGCCCCAAGAAGGGTCAGCCGGCTGCCAAGTCTTCCTTGGCTAGGTGGATTAAGCAGCTGATTTTTCAGGCCTATGGTCTGAAGCGCGTTCCACCTCCCTTATCAGTTAAAGCCCATTCTACGAGGGCCATGAGTGCCTCCTGGGCGGCACACCATCAGATCTCTATGGCACAGGTTTGCAAGGCGGCAACCTGGTCTTCCGTACATACGTTTACTAAATTTTATAAGTTGGACGTTGCAAAGGGTACGGACGCAGCATTTGGGCAGGCGGTCCTATGGGCAGCAGTATAGAATCCTCTGGTCCGGGTCACGCCCCCTTTTTTCTGTTGGTGGAGTTACTTTACTTCCTGATAATTTTTTATTTGGCTATTCTTGGCCTTACGGTCTCCCTCCCTTCATAGAGCATTGCTTTAGGACATCCCAAGTGTAATGGCTATGCGCTCTGTGTCCCGTGATGTACGATAAAGAAAAAGGGATTTTTAATAAACAGCTTACCTGTAAAATCCTTTTCTTGAAGTACATCACGGGACACAGAGCTCCCACCCCTCTTTTGGGGAACATTGTGTAACCTCGGAGGAATTGCTTGCTACAAAACTGAAGCACTCCCAGTGGGAGGGGGTTATATAGGGAGGAAACTTCCTGTGAAATTGATTACACCAGTGTCTACACCTGAAGGTACCCATATAACCCAAGTGTAATGGCTATGCGCTCTGTGTCCCGTGATGTACTTCAAGAAAAGGATTTTACAGGTAAGCTGTTTATTAAAAATCCCTTTATTCTGGGCACAGAGCATGTCGCTACATATGCGGCAATGTCGGACCATAGGGAAGGCCACAAGAACAAACGGGAGACAGCCCAGGACAGCAGATTTT
This sequence comes from Rana kukunoris, assembly GCA_029574335.1. Lineage (NCBI taxonomy): Eukaryota > Metazoa > Chordata > Amphibia > Anura > Ranidae > Rana > Rana kukunoris. The sequence continues at coordinate 123,234,800 of CM056049.1, read as the reverse complement.
TTCCAGGATGCCCCACGGTCTTGGAGTTATGGTAGGTTCGTAACAGCCGGGTGCGCATCTACCATTGGGTCTCCCAGAGGGAGCACCAGATTGAGCCACCAGAATCTGCTCTCCAAAGGGGAGAGGTCAAGCTGGTGCGGATGGCGGCCAGGATCTGATTTGGAGGTATGACCGAAGTCGGTATGGATTCCTCCTTGGACAGCTCAGAGTATTGACGTGATAAGGCATCCGCCCTGACGTTCTTGGAACCGGGTAAGTAGGAGACCACGTAATTAAAGCGTGACAGGAACAGAGCTCATCTGGCCTGACAGGGTGTGAATCTCTTGGCCTCCGAAAGGTATGTCAGATTCTTGTGGTCCGTCAGGATGAGAACCGGAACCACAGAACCCTCGAGCAAGTGCCCCCATTCTTTAAGAGCCTGCATGATAGCCAACAGCTCTCTGTCACCAATCTGGTAGTTGCATTCCACGGGAGACAGTTTCCTGGAGTAGAACCCACAGGGAAGCAGAGGTCCCTCTGGTGTCCGACGCTGAGACAGAAGGGCGCCTATTTCCGTCTCAGATGCATCCACCTCAAGGACGAAGGGCAACCCAGGATTGGGATGAGACAGTATTGGAGCCAAAGCAAAGGCTTATTTTAGAGCCTCAAAAGCCAGGATGGCCTCGGCCGGCCAATCATGGGAATTACTGCCCTTCCTGGTCAGATCCGTGAGAGGCTTGGCCAGCATGGAGAAGTCCCTGATGAACTTCCGATAATAATTGGCGAAGCCCAAAAAGCGCTGCAGGGAACGAAGACCACTGGGCTGTGGCCACTGTAGGACTGCCGAAACCTTCTCAGGGTCCATGGAGAACCCCTCTGCGGAAATGCGGAAATGATGTAACCTAAGAAGGTTACCTGGGACCGGTGAAATTCGCATTTCTCAGGCCCCATACACACGATCGGACATATCCGATGAAAACGGTCCGCGGACCATTTCCATCGGATATGTCCGATCGGGAGTTTGATCCGATGGCGTGTACACACCATCGGATCAAATTCCCCGCCGCCGGACGGCGCGGTGGTGACGTTGACGCCGCCGCGTCACCGCCACGTCACCGCACCAGGAAGTAAAACACTTCCGCGCATGCGCCGAATCCATTCGGCGGCGGCGCGGGGGGACGACATGTCTGCTGGTAAGTGTACTAACCAGCAGACATGTCGGGCGGACAGATTCCACCGGATGGATTTCAAAGCATGCTTTGAAATCTGTCGGGTGGAGAAATCTGTCTGCTAGCCCATACACACGAGCGGAGATGTCTGCTGAAACGGTCCATCGGACCGCAACACTCGCTTGACGTCCAGAATGTGGACCTCCATGGATTCAGAGTATACCAAGATATCATCCAAATAGACCACTACACACTTCTGCAACAGGTCACGAAAAACATCATTGATAAATTCCTGAAAGACTGCGGGCGCATTGCACAACCCAAAGGGCATAACCAGGGATTCGTAATGACCGGTCCTGGTGTTGAACGCGGTCTTCCACTCGTCACCCTCCTTAATCCTTACAAGGTTATACACAGCCCTCATGTCGAGTTTGGTAAAGACCGTTGCCCCCTTGAGGCGGTCGAACAACTCGGAAATCAAAGGAATCGGGTATGCATTCTTAATCGTGATGCGATTTAGGCCCCTATAGTCGATGCAAGGCCTCAATTCTACGCCCTTCTTTTTTACAAAGAAAAATCCAGCCCCTGCTGGGGAAGAGGATTTGCGAATGTGCCCCCGGGAAAGCGCCTCCTTCACGTACTCCTCCATGGCTTCATTCTCCGCAACCGACAGTGGATATACCCTGCCACGAGGAGGAATGGCACCAGGTTGTAAATCTATGGCACAATCGTATGGGCGGTGCGGAGGCAGGGCACCAGCGCGCACCTTATCGAATACATCCAGGTACTCCTTGTATTCAGAGGACAACACAGAGTCCAAGGAGGCACACAACACCTTGACGGGCCCATGGATGCAACTAGCCCCACACTGTGGGGAGCACGAGAGGATCTCAGCCGATCTCCATTTGAAAGTTGGATTATGCTTCTGGAGCCACGGGTTCCCCAAGACCACTGAGTAGTGTGGAGACGAAATGACTTGAAGGCAGACCGACTCCCTGTGAACGGCCCCAATGGCCATCTACACTGGAAGGGTCTCATGTGTCACCTGTGAGGGCTGAAGGGGTCTGCCGTCTAATTGCCTCAAGAACCAGCGGAGAAACTCGAGCCTGCAGAGGAATGGAGTTTGCGGCAACAAATTTACTGTCGATGAAAAATCCACCAGCATCAGAGTCCACCAACGCCTGGGCCATCACCGAGCCCCCGGCCCAGGAGAGGACAACGGTGATCAGTGGTTTGTCTGCACGGGAAACCGGGGACGAAGAAACTCCACCCAAGATCTGTCTCCGACAGTATCTCAGGTGCGAGCATTTCCCGGACGGTTCGGACATGACAACCGAAAATGCCCACTGAGACCACAGTACATGCATCGGCCCTCACGTCTCCGATGTGCCCTCTCCCCCCTCAGACAGGCGAGCAAACCCCAGCTGCATGGGCTCACCTCCAGGCAAGTCAACCCCAGGAGGCGTGGGAGGAGAGGGAGGCACGGGTGGGACAGCAAACGTAGGCGCCAATCTGTTGGGAGGCCTCCGCAGGCTCTCCTTAAAGGAAGGTCTCTCCCTGAGTCTGGTGTCAATCAATATCAGGAAAGAAATGAGAGCCTCGAGCTCCACAGGTAGGTCCTTAGCCGCAATCTCATCTTTCAAGGTATCAGAGAGACCATGGGAGAAGGCAGCCACCAGAGCTTCATTATTCCAGCCCACCTCTGCTGCCGGGGTACTAAACTCAATGGCGTATTCGGCTACCGATCGTGAACCCTGTCTGATGGACATAAGGAGCTTCGCAGCAGAGGCAGAGCGAGCCGGCACATCGAAAGCCCTCCGAAGGGAAGCAACAAAACTGGAAAACTCGGCAACCACCGGATTATTGTTCTCCCATAAGGGACTTTCCCAGGCCAAAGCCTTGTCCGAGAGCAGCGAGATCAGGAAGCCCACCTTCGATCTCTCAGTAGGGAAGGCATGTGGCAGCAACTCTAAATAAATGCCCACTTGGTTAAGGAAGCCTCAGCACGGAGTTGGCTCACCCCCAAAGCTCTGTGGGAGGGGGGCAGAACCGGTCATACCCCGAGACACCGCAGGCGCAACAATGGGTGCCGGGGAAGACTCTGGCGCAACAACCGTAGCGGCAGTAGGAGCGGTAACAGGAGCGATCCCGGGAGCGACAACCGGCCTATCGGCAACAGGAGCGAGATGAGCGGTGCGTGCAAGCAGGGTTTGCAACGCCTGAGCGAACTGACCCAGCAGGTGATCCTGCTGATCAAGTCTGGCAACCAGCATGGGTAGTAAGGGTGGCCCTGTACCGTCAGGATTCATGGCTTGGGCCTAATGACATGGAAGCATGAATCAGACATACACAAACAGATAAAATGAATAAGAAGGTTTTATTGAAAACCAAATAGCAAGATCAAAGTCCAAACTGACGATCAAAACAGCCAGAAGAGTCGTCCACCAGTGCCAGGGTCGATAGCCAGGGATGAGAGTCAGCCAAGCCAGAGAAGTCTTGAAACGAAGCCGGGAATCAGGAACCAGAAGGAACGTCCGTAAGAGCCGGGTCGGTAACCAGGAGCAGCAGCACGATCACAGAAGGGGTATCAGACGAAAGGCCCAAGCGGAAATGCTGCAGCTGCCATCTATATATATGCTGAGCAGCCAGCTTCTCCCAGTGGGAAGGAGCAGCCGCAGGGTGTAGCAGGTTACAAGAACCCGATGAAGCAAGATGGCTGCTAGCACATGTCAGTAATGAGAAGCCTGCAAAGAGGTAAGACCATGACAGTAATGGGAGTGCACATTTTTTTTGTTTTTCCCCTAAGCATGCATAGGGTGGCCCATTGATTTCAATGGGTTGCCCTTTGTGTGACAAATGCACCAAAGTAGACCATGGGGCATTTAGGAGCATTTGTTTGCGTTTTTTTGCACGCAACAACATTTTCTTCAGTGTTTGGGGTGCTGTTACCAGTTAATGGCATCTAAAGTACAACCAATTCATTTTAGGTGTATAAAAAGGTGGCCATACACTGTATAATCGCTGTAGGATCTCCTTTAGATGTTCCAAAACTATACAACAGAAGGACATCTATCCAAATCGCTCTGTATCCCGTCAGAAAGGCCCTAGCACTACAAAGTTGATGGTAGATCTAAAAAAGTCTGTACAATCAGATTGTTTAGTGTATGTTGATCTTTACAGACTTCCAGGGACACACTTCTCCTGTTTTCAATACTACAGCTCTGCTACATATAGGCCATCATGTGATTGCTCAGCCCCTGCACACTCTGACAAATAAATGATCTATACAAGCGAGAATGGTGCTTACTGATAATGACTGCATGTAACTAATGAGGTGCACTGTAACAATCTCCTGGAGGGGGAGAACATGTGCAGGGTGTGGGTTAATGAGGTCAGCGGCTGAAAGGGGTTGTAAACTCTTGTTTTTTTTCCTCTTAATGCATCCTATGCGTTTTACTTGCCCGTGCCCCAAGAGGAAGCGATATTTCGCGAAACCGGTCGGGCGGAACTTGTGTTGCATCGGATCACCCCCCGTTGATTACACTCTTTCCACACCTTATTGGTTGTTTTTTTGGATTATTCCGGCCGGAGTTCCAAACTGACATGCCTTTAAACTATGTTACCATGTAAGTGAGTTTTTGTCTTTTTTAATAAATTTTATCCTACGGTGTTACACTATTGTGGCCCTTTGTGTGTCTCCACGTTACTTAAAACCAGGTTCCTCATCCAACTGTCTTGAAACGGGGATTGACACCTGGTCCGGTCCAACTTCACCCCCCTAGTGACCAATGACGTGCTTTCTGGGGTCTTCTTTTAAGTAAGAGACCACCGGAAATCTGGTAAGCGGATTTTATACTTCCACGGTGGAGGATCTTCTAGCATCTTTTCTCATCAGATTGTCACCACAGTATTTGTTTTTATACCTCAATTCACTGGTGTACTGGATCTATTTCGTTCATCACAAGACTCTGATCACTTTTTCTTGTACATGGACAATTACTTATGATAAATTATTTTGGACATATGTACTGTTTTTCACTTTTGTAGCGCATCTTGTTTTTTTCATTGTTTGTTTTCACTGTTGTAGTAAGTACAGTCAGGTGCAGCTTCACTAGAGCATTTAGTTGCTCCCCACTTATTTTATTATTTTTCTAGTTTCTTAGCGCAGTTGATTTCCTTATATTTTTACTTTTACTTTTTTACTTACCTGAGCCCTGGCCTTCCCTCGGCGGGGACACGCTGCTCCCCCGACTCTTGAATGAATAGATTGATAGAGCAGCCATTGGCTCCCGCTGTCGGGGGTGGGGTAAAGTAACCCCTGGAAGAGCGCTTCTCCCAGGGGAAGAGCTGCAAGAGCCGCAGAGGGACCCCAGAAGTCAGTGTTCTGAGCCACACTGTGAAAATCTAACTGCACAAAGGAGGCAAGTATGATATGTTTGTCATTTTAGAAAAATAAAATAATTGAAGCTTTATAATCGCTTTAAGTTCTTAGTTCTAACCGTTTCATATCCTAAAGGATGGGTAGCAGAAGATATGTAGGATTTTCTATAGAAGACACTGGAGGCTAAGGTAAGGTCTGCCCTAGAATATAGAAAAAGCTTTTTTCTTTTCTGCAACAGGAGGTACAATAACGGTAAATTGGTACATAGGGAAGTTGAATGAACTTAGCCTTTAATATAAAAAAGAGCAAAAAAATAAATGGAATACCATACTTTGTTTCACGACTCCTTGTCTTATGTAATACGGCATTTTTTTCAAGTTTCCTCTTAGTTCTTGTTTTAATGCTAATAAATAATCCTGATCTTCTCCTTCTATTAGAGGAGCAGCTTTGTAATCTATACTCTGGAAAAAAGAATAGGAAGCACAATTTAGCACAGACAACACAGCACTGACAAAATGAAAATATAGCAGTTCGAGTTGGAAGAAAATTAAAAAGCCAATGCAGAGTTTCATAAAAGTGAACCTGTATATATCTAAAAGTAGGCACAGCAAGATGCCTGCTATCCCAGCTATAGGGAAAAAATGCCTCATCTGTGTTCCCTTTTGATTAAGTCTGGCCATACACAGAGCAAATCTTTCCTGCAACCATGGGCTGCAGGAAAGAAAAATCACTCGATTAGTCCATCAACACAGACAGTGTTGATGCGGGAATCCAACCTGCAGGGCCATTGTTTTCTACCGGCGGGGAAGCCATCTCCACCCGGAGAAGACCGTGATTATTGCTAGCAGCTGCATCAGGTAAAACCCGGCATGCTTGGTTGTAACCAAGTTGATCGATTCTAACCTGCCCATATACGGTTAGAATCTCGTCCGGTTCCTGCTAAACTGGTCGAGATTTGAACACTGTATGGCCTGCCTTAGTTTTACTTTTCTCAGGTCTGCTCTTGATTTCATGGCAGAATTCACTTGGCACAGAATATTAAAATATCTGAATGCTTCAAGGTGTCCAAACATACTTTTGCATTGGTCATCTAAAAAAAAAAATTACAAAGACATCAATAAAAGTCAGAACTGGTTATTATGTTACAATCTATAACCCTGAACCCTCCTCACAGCTACATTTGCTCCTCCATAAAGCCTGTTCAGTTATCTACAAATACAAATGCCCTATAAGGTTTACTTAAAACAGACTTACAGGGAATATTGGCAAAGGCTGTGCTTGAGTCTCAGGAAGAGCATCACCCCTCGAGAAACCAATGGCTTGTAGGTCAAATGTGAAGGAAGCCCCTCTTCCTCTTGCTTTACCTGCCATTTCTATCGGGGGGGAAAAAATACATAGTCATTTATAGGAAACAAATGTTTGCTTTCATTGGATTAAATAATATACCAGTACATATTTATATAAAAAAAAGTCTGGACAGAAGTCTGCATCATTAAATGTGCGATGGCCATTAATGCAAAAAGTAATGTTGGCATTATGTACCATACACATATATATGTGCAGCGTCCCACTCAGGACATGTGGGAACTGCAAAAGCATTATTTCTTTGTTATTGCTATATTGCATGTCATTTTGCATTTCTACATCTGTGAGATCCCTGTTCATATGCTGGTCAGGTGTGCTTCATACTTCCCACCACAAGATGGGGATAGCACCACTCTGGGATATCTATCCCAGCTCAGGTTATCTGTGGTCGGTTGTTAAGTTCAGGAAGTGTGTGTGTGCAGAAGGAAAAAGGTGAAGGAGAGAGAAGGTCAGTCCAGAGAAGGGACAGATTGGAACTGCTTAAATCAAAAGGTGAAAGCCATTAAATCGGCAGCAAAGACCTTTTTGAGCATAAAGGTGAAGGATTTCTTAGCCTCCGGCAACCTCACCAAGGTTACTGGATTCAAAAGGGACCAATAACAAGCAAGCATAATACTGAACCACAGCCTGAGTCCAGGATTACTAAAGCCTATTAACAGTGGATCAGCAGAATTCTCTCTCTACCCAGATACTGTATTTTAACTGGATGTCTGTATTGCAATCAAAACCAGTCACAGTAAAAATTGTGAGTTGTATCCTACTTCTGTCTACCTCATTCTTCAACACTGCAAATGGTCGTACCACCATTAACGGTACTGGCGTCACGACAAATACCATCAATTGACCCAGCCGCCACAAGCACTTTAAACACCCCTGTCATCACGGGCACCTCAACCACCATCTTGGCTGGCGTTTCCCTATCACAGAGCGTGCCCCGGAGGATTTTGTGCCGTCTTCCCCATCTCTGTGCGACCGGCCCAGGGAGGCTTTCTGATAACCGTGAGTAAACCGATGAACTGTGTTATTGCTGTCTCTCATCGGCCCACTGTGCACCTCACGTGTCGCCCCTGCGGTTCTGGCTCGTCGCATATGCTTCATTCACTCCACCATTAAAATCAACAGGAAGCATTGTAAAAAAAATTATAATAATTGGTTGAGGCATGCTTTTCAAAGTGCATCTGACCTGGCCCAAAAGGTTTCCAAAGAAACAGTGTTCGAGTGTATGCACCTGCAAGTGTCTGTGCTAGTCCCCAAATTGATCTTGCCATCCATGCACAGCCTTGTTGGATCCAAAACCCAGGCTATACATGGAGCCTTCACTTCTATCCCAAAATTTGGTGCCTTGATATTCAACGGTCAGGCCCAGAAAATCCTTGCTGTGCTGTGAAAAAAAAAAAAAAAAAGTAATCCCCTCTGGGTAAACACATATTTCAAGGATTATTTATTTAGCACCCTCCTAGCTAGACTGCTAATAGGTTTAGGTAAAAAAAAAAATATATATATATATATATATATATATATATAGAGGCCAGCAGGGGCTAAGGTATGCACAAATAGTCTGGCCTAGAACAGCAGGGTTCTTGTCCTAGTAGAAAGAGACCTAGCCTGGAGTAGCTGTCTGCCTTCCCAGGAAGCTTACTCAAGGTCCCAGCCCAGGGAGAGCTGGGGGGTCCCATTGGAGAAAGTCTGCTGAAGATTTGACCTGAAGGCTACAGGGTGTCAGGGTCAGCAGCTAAGACCACCAGAAACGTAGCTACACAGAGGAACTGAGACCAACGTATTTATCATTAAAGCGGATGGCCCATTAAAAAAATATATTAAAAGCCAGCAGCTACAAATACTGCAGCTGCTGACTTTTAATATTAGGACACTTACCTGTCCTGGAGTCCAGCGGCATCCGCAGCAGAGGACGAGCGTTCGCTTGTCTCTCTGCTGCTCCCTCCTCCATCCACGGTGTCGGAACAAGGAAGTGAATCGCTCCGGCTTCACTGCCCGGTTCCCTATGGCGCATGCGCGAGTCGCGCTGTGCCCGCCGATTGGCTCCCGCTGTGTGCTGGGAGCCGAGAGTTCCCAGCACACAACTGGAAAAACCCGTCTTTTGCCCGAGACTGCGGGGCGGAAGTGGGTGCAAATACCTGTCTTTAGACAGGTATCTGCACCCCCCTCCCCCCTGAAAGGTGTCAAATGTGACACCGGAGGGGGGGAGGGTTCCGATCAGCGGAACTTCACTTTAGGGTGGAGATCCGCTTTAAAGTGATATTTATTTACAGTGAACACACACCAATAAACATACACAGCAATCAGTGAAAGCATAAACCACTCCAGCAAACAAGAATAACTAATGAACCTAACTGCATCTATATACAATATCAACAGGGATGCAAGGAGGGCAACACAACTGGGAACAAGAGCGTGAAACAAGGCAGAAGGGTGCAGGATGGATCAGGACAAGGGAAGGTTATCAGGCACAATCTGGCAGCAAGGAGGCAATCAGACAGGATAGTGACGCCCTGGGGCAAGGGAGGAGCAGTCTTAAATATCCACTAGGCCAGGGGTCTTCAAACTACGGCCCTCCAGTTGTTCAGGAACTACAATTCCCATCATGCCCATGTCTGGTAATGTCAGTGTGTTACAATGCCTCATGGGACACATAGTTCCACAACAGCTGGAGGGCCGTAGTCTGAGGATCCCTGCACTAGGCAGCTGGAGCCAGGTGTGGCTGATCAGAACCTGCTTGCTTCTGGGAGACACCTGCTGGTTGACTGGAACTGCAGCCATCTGCAAAGTGAACCCCAGTGCCACCAGCAGGTGAACTCAACCCTGACACAGGGTCTGGCTGGTACTGGAAGGAGGCTTCTGTGTACACAGGGACACATTGGAGCTGATTTACTATCATCAATGCGCTGCGCCGGTTCATGGCTAAATTCATGGCTTATTTGGTACGCCGGATGAATCCTTAATTAGGCGCATGAACTGGCGCAGCACAGGGCGCAATGCAATTAATATGTAAAGCTGCCGCCGAACTCCCTTTAGAAGTCTATGGGAGAAATCAAAAGTGTTAATTTTCAAAGCTAATATCCACGTTTTTGTCCTAAAAAGACCCGAGTCTATGGGGCTGATTTACTAATGAATCTGCGCTGCGCCGGTACATGCCTTAATTAGTGCGCTGGATGAATCCCTAATTAGGCGCATGAACCGGCGGCAGCAGCAGCGCGATGTGATTGATAACTAAAGCCGCCGCCGAACTCCCTGTATAAGTCTATGGGGGAAATCTTAATAGTGAATTTTAAAGGCTAATCTGCAAGTTTTGTCCTAAAAAGTGTTTGGGGACCTCAGTCCTGCCCCAGGGGACATGTACCAATGCTTTTTTTATTTTTTAAAACGGCCGTTTTTTCGGGAGCAGTGATTTTAATAATGCTAAAAGTGCAATAATAAAAGTGAAATATTCCTTTAAATTTCATACCTGGGGGGGGGGGGGGTGTAAAGTCAGCATGTGAAAAAGGGCATATTTCCCGTACTTAAAACTGTCTCTACTCAAAATGACATTCTAAAAGGAAAAAAAAAAGTCATTTAAAAATCACTCGCGGCAATAATGAATTGTCGGCTCCCGGCAATTCTGAGAGAATTCATTAATAAAAAAAAAAAGTGTGGGGTCCCCCCCAAATTCCATTACCAGGCCCTTCAGGTCTGGTATGGACTTTAAGGGGAACTCCACCCCAAATGTAAAAAATAAATAAAAATGGTGTGGAGTTCCCCCAAAAATCCACACCAGACCCTTATCTGAGCACGCAACCTGGCCGGCTGCAGAAAAGAGGGGGGGACAGAGTGTGCCCCCCCTCTCCTTAACCGTACCAGACCACATGCCCTCAACATGGGGGGGGTCTGCGGGCAGGGGGCTTATCGAAATCTGGAAGACCCCTTTAAGAAAGGGGACCCCCAGATCCTGGCCCCCTCCCTGTGTGAAATTGTAATGGGGTACATTGTACCTCTACCATTTCACCAAAAAGAGTGTAAATTTTTTTTTTTTAAATGACTATAGCCAGTTTTTGACAATTCCTTTATTAATATCTTCTTTCCGCTCTTCTTCTTCCATCTTCTTTTCTGCTTTCATTTGGGTTTCTTCCTCCATCTTCTTCTTCCTCTGCTTCTGTGCCTCGACCGTATCTTGACCGGCATAGGCGTGCGCACAGGGTGTGCCCAGGCACACCCTAATCCCCCTGTGCAGAACAGATTCCCCCTACCGACCTGGCTCCCCCTCCTTTCCCCAAAGCACCGCTGGCTTTCCCTCTCTCCCACCGGTTGTTGCTGTGGATGTTTTAGGGTGAGTGGGAGAAGGGGCCAGTAAATATGCCATTTACCGTGTGGTACATGTGCGTCAGAGGGGGCGGGGTCACAGGAGCGTCACACGGCGGGGACTTCAATTTCAAGCACAGCGTCTCGGGAAGAAGAAGCCGTGCAAGATGCGGATGAGCTTCCAATTGAAGTTCCCGCCGTGTGACGGAGAGAGGAAAGAAAGAGAGGAAAGAAAGAGAGGAAAGAAAGAGAGGAAAGAAAGAGAGGAAAGAAAGAGAGGAAAGAAAGAGAGGAAAGAAAGAGAGGAAAGAAAGAGAGGAAAGAAAGAGAGGAAAGAAAGAGAGGAAAGAAAGAGAGGAAAGAAAGAGGAAAAAAAGAGGAAAGAAAGAGGAAAGAAAGAGGAAAAAAAGAGAGGAAAAAAAGAGAGGAAAAAAAGAGGAAAAAAAGAGAGGAAAGAAAGAGAGGAAAGAGCAAAAACCGGCTATTGTAATTTTTTACACTTTTTTGGTGAAATGGTAGAGGTACAATGTACCCCATTACCATTTCACACAGGGGGGGCGGAATCTGGGGGTCCCCTTTCGATAAGCCCCCCGCCCGCAGACCCCCACAACCACCGGCCAGGGTTGTGGGGATGAGGCCCTTGTCCCCATCAACATGGGGACAAGGTGCTTCGGGGGGGACCCCAAAGCACCCTCCCCATGTTGAGGGCATGTGGCCTGGTACGGTTCAGGCACACTCTGTCCCCCCCCTCTTTTCTGCGGCTGGCCAGGTTACATGCTTGGATAAGGGTCTGGTGTGGATTTTTGGGGGAACTCTGTCTTAAAATTCATACCAGACCTGAAGGGCCTGGTAATTGAATTTGGGGGGACCCCCACGTTTTTTGTTTTGTTTTGTTTTTTTTAATGAGCAATGACTGTATTCTTTATAGCCATGATTACTTTTAAATTACTTTTTTTTGTCAGTTTATTTTGTACCATCCCTGTCCAATTGGGGAGATTTGCCTTCACTTCCTGCCCCAAAGCCAAACAGGAAGTGAGAGAAAAACTATGCAAATTAAGTGAATCCAGTGCCCCCCCTCCCCCCAGAACTAGTGTGTCCCCCCTGAAAATTTCTGGGCGGGTCATAAAAAAACAGGGTGTGGCCTTGACAGGAAGGGTGGGGCATTTTTCTATTAGGAGGTATAGAAATTTAGTCAGGCCTATAGGCAGCACAAAACCTAAATATACTACTGCATATTAGGGCTTATTTATACAGGATCCGATTTACAGCATTTTTTCAGATTGTGGTAGGAAACCCACGCAGGCACAGGGAGAACATGCAAACTCCGGGCAGATGGTGTCACGGGCGGGATTCGAACCAGCGACCCTTTTTGCTGCTAGGTGAAAGTGCTATCCACTACACCACTGTGCTATACAAACATGATCGCGGCTGAAAGCATGAGATCAGTTTTTTTTTCCAATCTCATGCTTTCCAACCTGGAGGACAAATGTGGGGTCTTATTGACCCCACCTCTCTCCATAAAGAGGACCCGTCACACACTAGTCCTATTACAAGGGATGTTTATATTCCTTGTAATAGGAATAAAAGTGACCCAAAAAAAAACAAGGGACAAAAAAGTGCAAAAAGAAAAATATTACGTAAAAAAAAAAAAAAAAAAGAACAAACAAAAAAATAAAATAAAAACGCCCATGTCCCTAGTAGCTCACACTCAGAAGTGAACACGCATGCAAGTCCCGTCCACATATGTAAACGCCGTACAAACCACACATGTGAGGTATTGACGCGCGGGTTAGAGCGAGAGCAATACTTTTAGCACTAGTCCTTCTCTGTAACTCTAAACTGGTAACCTGTAAAAAAAAAAAAAACACAAGCGCCGCCTACGGAGATTTTTAAGTCATGAAGTTTGGCGCCATTCCATGAGTGTGTGCAATATTAAAGTGTGACAAGTTAGGTATCTATTTACTCGGTGTAACGTCATCTTTCACATTATCACAAAAAAATTGGGCTAACTTTACTGTTTTGTTATTTTTCAACCACTTGAGCCCCAGACCATATTGCTGGTCAATGACCGGGCCAGTTTTTGCGATTCGGCACTGTCGTTTTAACTGACAATTGCGCGGTCATGTGACGTGGCTCCCAAACAAAATTGGCGTCCTTTTTCCCCACAAATAGAGATTTCTTTTGGTGGTATTTGATCACCTCTGCATTTTTTTTGCGCTATAAACAAAAATAGAGCGACAATTAAAAAAAAAAAATATATATATTTTTTACTTTTTGCTATAATAAATATCCCCAAAAAATTTATAAAAAAAATAATTTTCATCAGTTTAGGCCGATACGTATTCTTCTACATATTTTTGGTAAAAAAAAAAAAAAAAAAAAAAAAAATCGCAAAAAGCGTTTATTGATTGGTTTGCGCAAAAGTTATAGCGTCTACAAAATAGGGGTTAGTTTCATGGCATTTTTATTAATTTTTGTTTCTTTTTTACTAGTAATTGCGGCGATCAGCGATTTTTATCGGTACTGCGACATTATGGCGGACACTTCGGACACTTGACACATTTTTGGGACCATTGGCATTTTTATAGCGAGGAGTGCTATAAAAAAGCATTGATTACTTTAAAAATGCCACTGGCAGGGAAGGGGTTAATTATGTTCCCTGTGTGTGTTCTAACTGAAGTAGGGTGGGACTGACTAGGGGAAATGACAGATCGCTATTCATACATTGTATGAACAGACGATCAGGCATTTGTCCCCGACAGGACCGGGAGCTGTGTGTTTACACACACAACTTCTGGTTCTCACTCTGTAAAGAGCGATCGCGGGTGCACGGCAATGATCGTGCCCGCCGGGCACCCGCATCCGGACCAGGGGTGAGCAGGGAATGCTGATCATGAAGGGGCACTCCACACCAAAAAAAAAAAAAAACAGTGTGGGTTCTCCTCCAGGGACACATCATGCCCTTAGGTTTGGTCTGGATAGTAAGGGGGAAAACCTACGCCGAAAAAACGGCGCGGGGGTTCCCCCCCCCCCCCCCCCCAAGATCCATGATTGGTTTGTGCAAAAGTTATAGCGTCTACAAAATAGGGGATAGATTTATGCCATTTTTATTTTTAATTATTAATAATATTATTAGTAATGGTGGCGATCTGTGATTTTTATTGGGACTGCGTCATTTCGGTGGACACATAAATTCTAACTGTAGGGGGGATGTGCTCACTACAAATTGATAGAGGTCACTGCTCCCGATGACAGGGAGCAGTAGATCCCTGTCATGTTGCTAGGCAGAACAGGGAAATGCCTTGTTTACATCTCCCCTTCTGCTGCTCCATGTTACGATCACGATCGCAGGCAGCCGGTGAACAGAGAGTTTGCGGGACCCACAGGCGCGCTTCCGCGGTGGGGGCACGCGCCCCCTAGGCGACGAGTTCAAAAGAAACATACAGGTACGCCCATTTGCCTGCCTGTTCCATTTTGCCAATGTAAATCGGCGAGCGGCAGTCAGCAAGTGCTTAATGCTAGGTGCACACAGTTTTTTTTTGTGCAACTGACAGCTCCGGTCGGAGGCGGTGTAATAAGCAGACAAGGTTAGTTAGGCGATCTACCCCGCTGAGCTGTTGTGTTCTGACAGGGGGGCAGCCTCCCCTCCAGAACACTCCAATTAGTGCTCTCTGACATTGGTTGAGAGTGCTGATCGTGAGACAGTCAGTAGTTTTGCAGCATACATGTCCAACAGACCGACATACACAACGTCTGCAGTTTTTTTTTTTTGTTGAACCGGACGTTGTTTGCCGGCAATTACTGCAGCTGCTGACTTTTAAAAAATGAACACATACCTGTCCAGCCGCCCGCAAAGTCGGCAGACGAGGACAAGCAATCGCTCGGTCCTCAGATGCCCCTGCCATTTCTCTGTGAGGGGATAAGGAAGTGAAGCCTTATGGCTTCACTGCCCGGTTCCCTACTCCGCATGCGCAAGTAGCATGGCACGCGGTCACTGGTTACCGCTCTCTCCTGGGAACAGTGTGTTGCCCAGAAGACAGGGGGGGTGACACGAAGAGGCGTAACTTCCACGTTCCAATACCCGGAAGTGGTGCAAATACCTGTTTTATACCCCTGAAAGGTGCCAAATGTGACACCGGAGGAGGGGAGGGTTCCAAAAAGCGGAAGTTCCATTTTTGGGTGAAACTCTGCTTTAAGGCTCTAAGGCTAAACCAATAGAAATCTATGGATTGCCCCAACCATGCTAAACAGCATGAATAGAGGCATCTTCCCTGATGGCTATTCTAATCAGACAGCTGGAACACATTAGAATGGCCAAATGGTAGTTGCATCCGATTGGATGCAGCCACTGTTCGGCCGACAATTTACTTCCAGGCTCCTTAATTTTTCACTCGAAAGATGTCATGCGGGAGGGAGCATTGTTCCATTCTATATTGGGGGGGGGGGGTGTGAAGTATAATAATCCTTAACATAGGTGAAAAAAAAAAAAGTCCACCTAGTTCAAGTTCAACCAATAAAGCCTAAAAAAAAAAACATTTAAAGAAAATATAGATAATATGTATTAGAGAAGAGACAGCGGCCACCTCTGTGTGAAGTCTGTAAACCAAAAAGTGCCACATCTGATAGATCACCTTTCTTATTATGTCACGAGGAGCGTGAACACCCCTCGGGTAGAGTTAGTGTGTCTAAAACTGCCACTCCTTTAAAGAGAGATCTCCCTTTGGATCTCTTTTCAGGGGCAATTGACAGATTGTGAGGAAAAAAAAGATTAGAATTACACCCCCCCGCTCTGCCGTGCCTACTAGCATAAGGGGTTGTATTTTTCCCATTATCTGTGCCCCTTTCTGATGATCATGTGCTGGTCGGAGCGGAGAGAATATTTCCTTAGTTTCGGGCGCATGCCCATTCAGCTTCACTCGCATGTTTTTCTGCCTTGGCTCAAATCCTGGCCAGCCACCTGCCTATCTCCTTGCCTTCCTCCGCTCCCCATCCAGTAGTAGCCGGGGGCCCAAAGAGTAAGACTTAAGAGGCTGTGAGGCGGGCAGAGAGTCGCCGATTGTTGCCATTACTAGTAAAGAAAAAAATATGTCCCCGGATTTCATTTTAAAAATCTGGTCACCTTAGCTTTGGCGTTAAAGACTTTTTTTTTTTTAACCACTTAAGACCCGGACCAATATGCTGCCAAATGACCCAAGGGGTTTTTGCGATTCGGCACTGCGTCGCTTTAACAGACAATTGCGCGGTCGTGCGACGTGGCTCCCAAACAAAATTTGCGTCCTTTTCTTTCCACAAATAGAGCTTTCTTTTGGTGGTATTTGATCGCCTCTGCGATTTTTATTTTTTGCGCTATATACAAAAATAGAGCGACATTTTTGAAAAAAAAACAATATTTTTTACTTTTTGTTATAAGAAAAACCAATAAACTAAATTTTAGTCAAACATTTAGGCCAAAATTTATTTAGCCACATGTCTTTAGTAAAAAAAAAAAAAAAAAAAAAAAAAAATTAGCTACCTAGCGGAAACAGCGACACTAATACAGCGATCAGAAAAATGATCGCTTAGTGATGCTGGCAATAGGGAGTGAAAGGGTTAACTAGGGCGGTGATCAAGGGGTTAAAACTTTATTAGGGGGGGGGGGCGGGGGCTACCCTGGACCTAACACTAACTGACTGTCACACTGCCTGTCACACTGACACTAAATACAGTAATCATACATGTATGATTACTGCATTCAGTGACACTGTGACAGGGGGGAGGGGGGGCGATCGCGGGGGTTAAATGTGTTTATGTGTCTGTGTGTAAGTGTAGTGTTGATGCAGGACTTACTTGTGATCTCTCCTCAGCGGTGGTTGAAAAAAAACGCCGAGGGAGAGATCACATCGCTTCCTCCTTCCTGTGTTTACACAGAAGGAGGAAGTGACAGGGCGGGCGCGCACATTGGCTGGGAGCGATCCGGAGGGGGCGGACAAAAACGAATAGCCGCCCCCTCTTGTCGGATCGCTCCTGCAGCCACGCGGACCGCTGCATGTACGGGGGGGGTCTGATCAGACCCCCGATCCCCCCCAAGGCACCAACGTATATATACGTTGATGTGCCAGTCGGTGCCATTCTGCCGACGTAAATGTACATGCGGCGGTCCTTAAGTGGTTAAAGCACCTGAAAGAAGCCTCATCTGCAATCCCAATGTGAAATCCTGAGTGCTTTCACAATGACAGCGCAAGCAAAAAAAAGCTGGTAAAGCACAGATAAGACCCTAATGTAGACCCTAATGGAGAAGCGGGGGGCTGCTGTGAATTGAGAAGCGGGGGGGGGCCTTTACAAAAAAAGAAGAAAAAGAAAAATATATATAAAATAAAAAATGGGGTAGCCCTTTAATAAAAAGAGAGAAAAATATATATATATATATATATATATATATATTTTTATAAAGGGTGGTTAATATCTGGGACCTCTGGCCCTTTAAAAAATAAAATATATTAAAACATTTTTTTTTATCAAAAATAAATTTAAAAAAGAGGGGGTTGCCATCTGGGGCCTTGTGGGCCTCCGGGCCCTTGGTGACCTCCAAACCTCTACAAAAAAAAAATAAAAAAAATTGGCCCTTTAATAAAAAATAAAAGAAAAATATATATATTTTTTTTATTAAAAAAAAAAGAAGAGGGGGTTGCCATCTGGGGCCCTGGGGGCCTCCGGGCCCCTGGGGACCTCCAGACCCCTAAAAAAATAAGTAAAAAAATTGGCCCTTTAATAAAAAAATAAAAGAAAAATATATTAAAAAATAGTTTTTTTTTTTTTTTTTTAGGGGTTCCCATCCGGGCCCCTGGGGACCCCCGGGCCCCTTACAGGTGTAATGCCTGTACCCCCCTGATGGCGGCCCTGATTGAGATGCATGGAGAGCGTTTTATGAGTGTTTTAATAGCGCTATTTTTAATGCTAAAAAAAATGCTTCAGTGTGAAAGGGGTCTTAGGGGGGCAGTAAGGGAATGCTAAAAACGCTGCTTAAATGCGTTTTTTTTTTTTAAACCGTCACCCAACTGCACGTCTAAACTTATCCTAACATAGCAGAAGACAGAAGCTTGTGTTAGTATAATCCTAAGGTGAGGTGAACTATAAGGATTTACCTGCACTTTAAATACTAAAAATGCATTGTTTTTGTTCCCCTTTTATTGACGTCTAAAGCTGAGTTCATACTATATAGAAATTGGATGCGGGTTTGCCATGACAGGAGAGTGTTGCCGGCTCGCAATGGAGCCGGTTTACACACCTTTGGGGCAGCCGCGGTCTGGATTTGGAAAGGGTCCTATGCGTCTCTGGTTCTGATGCAGGTGCAAATTCAGGCAAAAATTCTGACCCGATTTGCACCCGAATAGGTGAACAGGGAAGCACCGGACCGGCTCCTGTGAGCTGTGGCAGCAGCATGTGTAAACCTGGCCTAATGGAACTTCTCTTTTCCCAAAATGTACAACAAAATGGGCAATGATGGTTTAGTACCCTTTGCAGTAAGATAAATATTCATAAAGTAACAGACACAAGGTCAGAGTTATAATCCACCGTGCTATATATTCATAAATTATTACATAGGCACAACACTTACCACTACCACACAGGGTGGGCGTTCAGAGAAAAAATCTCCAAGGTGTTCTGTGTCTTTTCTACCAAATACTGAGCCTTGCAGATAATCACAGGCTTTCATTACCAACAGGTGAGCCCATCTGAACATGTGAGTATACTTTTAAAGAGGAACGTCATTCCCCTCTGTCAGTTTGTTTTGAAAGGAGAACTAAAGCATAAAAAAAAACACAAAAAGTTCACACTGAACTTTCAGAGACATCTGCACAGATGTCATATAAAATCGCGGACTGAATTCGCAAAAAGTAGTACTTTTTTAAAATCTCTGCAGCACCGTAGATGAGGCGTCGCACTGATTAGGACAGTGCCATTGTCGGCAAATGCCGCCGATCTGGCATGCGATTTGACATGACAAACGCACCAGTGTTAACCATGGTGAAAGAAGCTTACCTGGCCGTTGGCAATCTCCTTTAAATTGCACAACTTAGGGTTCATTTTTGGCACGGTGCCTGTGTGCCAGGATGGATGAACTCTTGCACATGCAAAAAAGTAACTTTTAATCCACTCCATACATTCAAGGTGGCTAAAGAGCCAACACCTTGGTAAAACCAGGAAGAATATGTCAGTGCCACTGACAACGAGGGGCCTCACAGACCCCACAGATCTTAGACCCCAGATCTCATATTTAGACTAAAATGCAAAAAAAAAAGCATTGGGTGGAAGTGAAGTTTTGACATCGCTTCCACCCTGCAATGATATGGAGACAGGTGGGGGACACCTTCCTCTCGCTCGTCTCCATGTCAGCGCAGGGACACCATCCGATCACCTCTGCTGCTGCTGACAGCTCCGGTAAGCGGCGGAGGGCACTGGAGAGCCACGGGAGGGGGCCCCTTCCCCACCGCAGAGATCTTGCACGGACCACCCGCTCTTCAAGAGGGTACTGGGTTTATAGTAGCTAGCTGCTACTATAACAACGGTATTCCTCTTCAAAGTAGCAACGTATTCCTGCAGCGGGCAGTCCGTAAGTGGTTAAAGAAAAAATTATCTAATTTCTTCATTCATTTACGCCAATATGTATTGGTAGGTGCTGGGGGACATTGAGTGCCCAGCACCCGTAGTTTGGCTTCTACTGTAAATTATCAAAGCAGAAGCAGCCCACCAGTGGTGCGTGCATGCCCCCTGTAGACCGAAGTGCAGGATCACGTATATATATATATATATATGCGATCCTGCACACAGCTGTGGTCCTGTAGCAGTAAAAGTGCTGTAGGGCGGTCAGCAAGTGGTTACATTTACCTTTTATCCAGAATTCAAATACCCACCCACACAGCAATTCCAGTGTTGTCCTGCTGTGATCCACTGCTTAGCTGCCACACATCTTCTTCTCAAAGTTACAGGGACATTTTTTTGGCCTTACCTTGTATTGATGGTCACATGTTATGGCTGCAGTTTGTACTGTAGTGTCATGGCTGATTGATTCCTCTAGCTTGTCCTTATTTGCCACAGGGAATCCAGTGTTGCCCTGCTGTTATCCAATGCTTAGCTGCCACACATCTTCTCTAAGGTCTCTTTCACACTGGGGCAGGAGCTGCGGTGGCAGTATAGCGCCGCTAAAAATAGCGGCGCTATACCGTCGTAATTGCCGCAGGATTCGGCCGCTAGCAGTGCAGTATTAACCCCCGCTAGCGGCCGATAAAGGGTTAGCAGAGGCGCATTGCGGGCGGTATTGTCGCGGTTTCCCATTGTTTTAATGGGAAGCAGTGAAGGAGCGGTATAAAAGGGTCCGGTATAAAATGGGCACGGGGTAGACCTCCCTTCAGGTGGTTTGTTAGGGAAGGGGGGGGTTTGGTTTGGGGGGGGGGGGGTTTGTTGTTTCTGTTTGGGGTAGGGGGATCCTAGGGGATAAGATAATAGGTAGGAGATGCGGGTTTTAAGGTATAACCAGTGTTAAGGAAACCCTGACTGCAGGAGAACAGTAAGGGAAGGAATATGGGTAATGAGTTAAAGGCCTAAATATGGAAGAATATATTATGGATTTCTTCTCTTTTATTTGCTATTGATTAACATAGGGATACAAAGTATATGTTATATACATATTAAGTTGTGATGATTGTGACTGGTGTAAACATGTAACTGCCTATCTATCATAAAATAAAAGAATATAAAAATACATGCCACACCTCTCACCGCTCCAAAGATACTGCTGGCAGGAGATTTTTTTGTCTCCTGCCAGCGCATCGCCTCGGTGTGAAAGCCCTCGGCCTTTCACATTGAGTATGCAGTGCAGGAGTTTTTCAGGCGGCATTGCAGCGCTATTTTTAGCGCTGTACCGCCTGAAAAACTCCTCAGTATGAAAGGGGTCTTAATCAGGGGAAGCTGACAGTCTCTACCAGGTTCAGTCAGCCAGCCCCCTAATGACATGTGACAGGGTACCCTCCTCCAGCTGAGGAGAATGGCTTACCCCGGTCAGTCATAACTTCCTGACCACTCACCTAATGTTAAGTTGGTCTCCCATTTGTTACCAAAATAGCCCTGACCCTTGGAGGCATGGATTCTACTAGACTTTAGAAGATATGCTGCTGTGGTATCCGGCACCAAGCCTTCAGTAGCAGATCCTTTAAGTCCTGTACATTGCTTGGTGAGGCTTCCATGGGGCAGCACATCCTACAGATTTCTGCTTGGATTGAGATCTGAGGAATTTGAAAGCCAAGTCAATGCCTCAAACAAATTGTTGTGTTCCTCAAACTATTCTTGAATATTTTTTTGCAGTGTGACAGAGCACAGTATCATAGTTACATAGTTACTAGTGTTGAGCAGAATATGCCATATTCGATTTTGCGATATATCTCGAATATATAGTCGAATATTCGAGATATATTCGCTAAATACGAATATTCGTGATATTTTTTGGAAATGAAATGATTGCGAAATTTCGCTATTGCGAATGCGAATGCGAAATTTCGAGAAATGCGGAAGGAGCACTCTGATTGGCTCAGAATATTCGTGATATTTTATAATACAAAATAATTGCGAAATTTCGAGAAATGCGGAATGGAGCACTCTGATTGGCTCAGAATATTCATGATATACTACAATACAAAATAATTGCGAATATTCGGCAAATGCGGAAGGAGCACTCTGATTGGCTCAGAATATTTGTGATATATTACAATACCAAATAATTGCGAATATTCGGCAAATGCGGAAGGAGCACTCTGATTGGCTCAGAATATTCGTGATATATTACAATACCAAATAATTGCGAATATTCGGCAAATGCGGAAAGAGCACTCTGATTGGCTCAGAATATTCGTGATATTTTATAATACAAAATAATTGCGAAATTTCGAGAAATGCGGAATGGAGCACTCTGATTGGCTCAGAATATTCTTGATATTTTATCGTAATTTCGCAAAAATGCGAATGAGAAATTGATTGCAGAATTTCGACAGTAACACTCTGAAATCAAATATATGTGTTATTTTAGCTAAAAACAATATTGCGAATTTCTCGAAAATAATCGCGCGATATCGCTATTGCCGAATAATCGCATTGCGATTTTTCGGCAATATAAAATGATCTCTGCAGCTACTCGGCCCAAGGTCTCTAATCATACCAGCAATGCTTTTAGACGTCGATGGGGATCTCTAGGATGTGATCTGTTCTAAAAAAAAATTGAAAAAATACGAATATTCGAAATAGCGAATATTCACCGCGAAATTCGGAATATATCGCAAATACTCGAATATGCCATATTCGAGCCGAATATTCGCAATACGAATATTCGTGAGCAACACTAATAGTTACATAGTTACATAGTTAGTCAGGTTGAAAAAAGACACAAGTCCATCCAGTTCAACCATAAAAAAAAGAAAAAATAAAACAAAGTAAAACACAGTACATCCTCCCATACACCCAACTCCATACCCACAGTTGATCCAGAGGAAGGCAAAAAACCCCAGCAGAGCGATGATCCAATTTGCTAAGGGGGGGGGAAAAATTCCTTCCTGATCCCCCGAAAGGCAATCGGATTTACCCCGGATCAACTTTACCTACAAATCTTAGTACTCAGTTATATTGTGTGCATTTAGGAAAGAATCCAGGCCTCTCTTAAAGCAATCTACTGAGCTGGCCAGAACCACCTCTGGAGGGAGTCTGTTCCACATTTTCACAGCTCTTACTGTGCAGAAACCTTTCCGTATTTGGAGGTGAAATCTCTTTTCCTCCAGACGTAAAGAGTGCCCCCTTGTCCTCAGTGTTGACCTTAAAGTGAATAACTCAACACCAAGTTCACTATACGGACCTCTTATATATTTGTACATGTTGATCATATCCCCCCTTATTCTCCTCTTCTCAAGAGTGAATAAATTCAGTTCCTCTAATCTCTCCTCATAGCTGAGCTCCTCCATGCCTCTTATCAGTTTGGTTGCCCTTCTCTGCACTTTCTCCAGTTCTCCGATATCCTTTTTGAGAACTGGTGCCTAAAACTGGACTGCATATTCCAGATGAGGTCTTACTAATGATTTGTACAGGGGCAAAATGATATCTCTCTCTCTGGAGTCCATACCTCTCTTAATACAAGAAAGGACTTTGCTTGCTTTGGAAACCGCAGCTTGGCATTGCATGTCATTATTGAGCTTATGATCAACTAAAACACCCAGATCCTTCTCCACTACAGATCCCCCCAGTTGTACTCCCCCTAGCATGTATGATGCATGCATATTCTTAGTCCCCAAGTGCATAACTTTACATTTATCAACATTAAACCTCATCTGCCACTTAGTCGCCCAATTATACAGAGCATTGAGGTCGGCTTGTAAATTGGAGACATCCTGCAAGGACATTATTCCACTGCATAGCTTGGTGTCATCTGCAAAAACAGAAATGTTACTTTTGATCTCAGACCCAATATCATTTATAAATATATTGAAAAGTAAGGGACCCAACACTGAACCTTGGGGTACACCGCTGATAACCTTGGACCATTCAGAGTAAGAATCATTAACCACAACTCTCTGAATTCTGTCTTTCAGCCAGTTTTCTATCCATTTACAAACTGATATATCTAATCCTGTAGACCTTACCTTACACATGAGCCGTGTGTGGGGAACTGTATCAAACGATTTTGGAAAATCCAAGTATACCACGTCCACTGCTACGCCTCTGTCCAGGGTTTTACTTACCTCTTCATAAAAAGAAATCAGGTTTGTCTGACAACTTCTGTCTTTCATGAATCCATGCTGTCTGCTGCTTAAATAGTTTGTTTCCAGCAAGAACTCATCCATGTGGTCTTTTATTAAATGTTGCAGTATCTTCCCAACTATAGAAGTTAAACTAACAGGTCTATAGTTACTTGGTAAAGACTTTGTTCCCTTTTTAAATATGGGCACCACATTGGCTTTATGCCAATCCAGTGGTACTATTCCTGTCATTAATGAGTCCCTAAATATTAGATACAGTGGCTTTGAAATTTCAGAGCTCAATTCTTTTAGGATCCGTGGGTGGATGCCATCTGGTCCAGGTGCTTTATCCACTTTTATTCTGTCTAAATATTTCTTTCACTTTTGAGCCATTGTGGATTTGGGACTGTGTCACTCCCACCCCCTATATCGACATGAGCTCCCCCATTCTCCATTGTATACACAGAGCTGAAGAAAGCATTTAATAAATTTGCCTTCTCTATGTCCTCAGTCACCCACTCTAGATTATTTTGTAAAGGGCCTACATGCTCAGACTTGACCTTTTTACTATTAATATATTTAAAGAATTTTTTGGGGTTTGTCCTACTATCTTTTGCAATCTGTCGTTCATTTTGAATTTTTGCATCCTTGATTTCCTTTTTACATATTCTATTATATTCTTTGTAACATTTAAACGACACTAGCTATCCTGCTGAAAGAGCCCACTGCCACCAGGGAATGCCATGAAGGGGTGTACTTGGTCAGTACCAATGTTTAGGTGGGTGGTATGTGTCGAAGTAACATCCACATTAATGGCAGAATCAAGGTTTCCCAGCAGAACATTACAGAAAACCACATATTGCCTCTACCAGCTTGCCTTTTTCCCATATTTCATCCTGGTGCCATTCTTTTCCCTGGGCAAGAGGTCTGTGGCTACACAGTCCTATACACAACAAACTAACTGTGATGGCCTTTTTTTTCTGCTTTCAACACATTAACTTCAAGGACAACATGTTCACTCACTGTCTAATATACCCCACCAACTTTCAGATGCCATTGTAATGAGAAAATCAACGTTATTCACTTACTTAATCTGTTAAAGCGGAGCTCCACCCAGGAAAACAACATTTTCCCATGTTGTTTAAAAAAATTCAATAAAAAAAAACTGAAAAAAAATAAAAAATACTCACCCGAAATACCTGTTGCTATGCGGAAGTCCGTAATCTGCCTCTTCCACTCCGCGGTGCCTTTTCTTCTTGTCCTTCTCCTTGTGAATGGGGCACGCTGCTTTCTGGGAACTGTGTGTGTTCTCAGAGAGCAGCGCGCCCATTCACAAGCCAGCGTGAGACTCACGCAGGCGCAGTAGGAAATGGGCAGTGAAGCCGTACGGCTTCACTGCCTGTTTCCCATAGTGTGAATGGCGGCGCGGGACCCGGAGCGATCGTGGGACCGGCATCGGGGGGCCCATCAGCGCGGGCAAGTAGGACAAGGTTAGTGTCCTTATTTAAAGTCAGCAGATACACTGTTAGTAGCTGCTGACTTTAAAAAAAAAAAAAAATCGCGGCTGGAGCTCCGCTTTAAGCTTTGTTCATGCAGGGCGATTTGACCCATGCACTGTGCAGGGCTATGTTTTACTGGTACAGGGATGCACGGGTGTTATGTGCATTCCTGTGCCGGCAGACCCATGACTGTATATTGGGACATGCATCCCAGTGCAGGTAAAACACGGCCCTGCATGGGACACGGATTAAATTGTCCTTCCAGAAAGAGGACCTATGTTTATTCCTGAGAAAAAGTTGATGGCTTCACGAATGGTTACATTTGTTTTGATACCATGATACCTATGGGGAATCGGATGAAAACGGACCGTTTGTCCGTCTTCATCCGTTCCGTTCCTCCGGACGGAAGAAAAATTGTTTTTTTTCCGTCCGAAAAACCGGATCCAGACGGACGCGGATCTTTGCGAACGTTAGCGGATGCATCATCCGCTAACAGACGCGACCTCATAGGCGTCCATTACAAGTCCGTAAACGGACGAACGGAGGCGGACATGTGAAAGGGGCCTAAGTTTGCACAAGAAGAATTCAGATATTTGCATTAGTAAAATCACTTTGTTGTGCACTCCTGTGACCCGTTTTCAGCCAACAGCAGGCTGATGTCACTCAGCAGGTCCAGGTTCGAGAAAGGTCCCGACAATATGGTCAGTATCCACCCAGAAGCATGGACCAGCACCTAGCTCAGCCTCTCAGTGAGTCCCTGAGGGACTGAGCCAGCCTCTCCTGCCCCATCCACAGCCCAGCACTTCAGTGAGCGCTGGAGGGGAGAACCAGTCACAGTTTTCTTCTGCTCAGAGCGAATGTGGAGAACTAAGCGATCAGTGGCAGGGGAAAGATCCATACTGCATCCACCTAGGTGAGTATAAATGTGTGTTCATTTATTTTATTTTTTAATCTTTATCTTCTCATTTAAGAGGGTTTTAATGATTTGTGGTTATTTTTTGATATAGTCAGTTATATTAAAGCGGAGCTCCACTCAAAATGGGAAACTCCGCTTGTTCGCATACCCCCCCCCCCCACCTGATTTTGACAGGTACCCGCTCCCACTTCCATGTAAGATCGCCACACATCGATGTACGTCATGTCCGGTCCCTCTGACCACCCCCCCCCCCGGCCTTCTAGGACCTGTGCGTGTCCCAGAAGACAACGGGACATTGAGAAAGCGCCACGACATGCGCAGTAGGAAACCGTCTGTGAAACCTGAAGGCTTCACTACTGCTTTCCATTTTCCTGCAATGCCGGCTTGGGGTGCTGACATTGCAGGATCCCTGGACAGGTAAGTGTCCTTATATTAAAAGTCAGCAGCTACAGTATTTGCAGCTGCTTTAAAAAAAAAAAAACGTTTTTACCGGGCTGAAACTCGACTTTAAGCATTAATACACTTTAATACACTGATAACGAGTGTATTGTTATCAGTATACTTCACTTTAATTTAAAATATACATGAAAAGTGGAGCTGTATGGAAAGCGAAGCAAAGAAAGCTGGAGTAATCACTGTCTTTGCTGAATTTTTCAAGTAAATAATTTGCCATTGACAATAGCTCTGTTTCAAATATCTCTCTCTATGTATATATGACTTTTTTTTTGGTAATAAAAAATGAATGGGCTGTCCACAATAATGCATAGCATTAAAGCAACACAACCGTGTGATATGGGGCTTTAGTGGCGGCTCCCTGTGCCAGAACTTGTTCCTGGCTATGCTCGTTCAGTACTACATTGTGATATCCAGAGGAGGTGTCTACTATCTCTTTATGCTGCAATAATCCCAATACAGTGGAACTTTGGATTATGAGCATAATCTGTTCCAGGAGAATGCTTGTAATCCAAAGCACTTGCATATCAAAGTGAGTTTACCCATAGAGGTGGAAACAAAGATAATTAGTTCCGCATTGACTTCTATTGCATGCAATACCGCATGTAGCCAGAGGTGGGGGGGAGCCGGAGAGCCTCGCAAACACTCGGGGACAGCTCGGCTGAACTCAGAAACCCTCCGAAAGGCACGGAAACACTCGGGAACGGAGTATTTCCGATTGTTTTTCCAAGTGTTTCCGAGTATTTCTAAATGGCTCCGAACCGTTCCGAGTGTCAATGGCGCCCCCGCACCTCTGGTCAAATGCGGTACTGCACACCCCATTGGCTTGAATCTTACTCATTTTAAGAGACAACACTCGCAAACCAAGTCAGTATTTTTTTTTTAAAGTTGCTCGTCTTTTAAAATGCTTGTTAACCGCGTTACTCGTTAACCAAGGTTTCACTTGAAGAACCTTAGTGGCAAATCTGCCCAACAACGCTTCTATGTTTTGTAGTGTTTTAGTGATTTGCCACTTATCATACTATGGTTGGTAATAATACAGTTTCTATCCAATGGGAACTTTTGAGAATAAAACTATGTGTGCTGCCAATGCTGATTTGTTTATTAAGTGCAAGCTCTGGGACCCACCCTGCAGACTAGTTCTGCATTAAGTGCTGTGTTAAATTGTGTGTCTAGTATTTCTTTTCAATGTCTCCAGCATGCTATATTTCAGTATATTTTAGTTCCATGAACTTGCTGTGTAATTATGTTTCTATGGATACAGAGAATTCCATTTGGTTTTTATTTTTTTATGTGTTCCTAGTTCCTTACACCCACAATAACAATTAACCCATTATTATGCTATATTACTGGGTCCCAGAGATTATTTAATTAATTGTTATTGTGGTCTTAGTAAACATAGTAACAGGTCCACTTGGGGGCCAGCCTTTCCACCTGTGGAAACTCACTTCTCTTGCCCGTCATCACGTTCTGAGAGATGTTTTTCAGCTTTAAAAATTCTAATGCCTTGTACACACGATCGGTTTTTCCGGCAGTAAAAAGTCCGCCAGGAAAACTGAGAACTTGCTTGGTTGCTTTTTTCCCCTACACACGGCCGTTTTTTTTCAACAGGAAAACTGCCATGAAAGCTTTGGTCAGGAAACCCGGCCGTGTGTATGCTCCACCGCAGGCTTTCCCCATAGAAATACTGCCGGCTTAAAAGCTGCCGGGGGTCCCGGCGGGAAAAAAGGGAACATGATCTCTTTTTTCCCGCCGGGATTCCCAGCGGTTTTCCTGCTCTCATGGTAGTTTTCCTGCCAGAAAAACCGGTCGTGTGTACAAGGCAAAACGCTAATAAATGTTGATAAACGCACAAAAACACAGCATTTTTGGATGTTTTTGATCCATTGAAAAAAAAAAATCTAGTAACAAACGCTAACGCAGAAAACGCTAATAAACACTATTTGCAAAACTTTGCACGAGGGTTATGATTACAATGCAGAAACTCTGGAGGCTCTATGCACACTGGTGTAAAAAAAAAAAAAAAAGTTGTTTCTACAGGAGTTTTATGTTCTGCCTGTAGAAGCAACTCAATGTTATCCTATGTGACCATGTACAATAGGATGTGTGACAGACTCACCCGGGACATCCTTAACCACTACAGATCCGCGCTATTGACAAAAGACGTCAACATCGCGGACCTGAGGTGCCGAGGTGACGTCTTTGGACGTCAATGTTGTTGTAATTCCCCACTGGGTGGCGCGCAGCGGGGAAAAACAGTGCCGTCGCATCGCTGAGGATTCGATGTGTGTACCCGGCGGCCGCGGTGTCCGCCAGGTACATGCGATTGGCGGTGACAGAGCAGGGACGTGGAGCTCTGTGTGTAAACACAGAGGTCCACGTCCTGTCAGGGAGAGGTGACAGATGCTGTTTCCCTTGTACATAGGGACATAGCATCGGTCACCTCCCCCAGTAGACATGTGCAGACTGGAATATTTTGTTTCCTTTTTTCGTTGTCGTCCAGAAAATACATTTATTTAGTTACTGCCGAAAATTGTTTTGATTTATTTTGTTTTCGTCAGGAAAGTTTTCGTCCGAAAACGACGATTTTCGATGACTTTGTCGAATTAAACGACGGAAATTCGACAAAGCATCGAAAATCGTCATTCTGAATACAGTGAATATACCTATTCACTGTATTCAGAACGACGATTTTCGATGACTTTGTGAAATTGAACGACGGAAATTCGACAAAGCATCGAAAATCGTCGGATCTGAACGAAAACGAAAATAAAGCATTTTTTATGTCGGATCTTTCGGTTTTCGTTTCTTGCGCTTTCGTTTTTGTTCGTTAAAACGATAACGAAAATACCCGATTTTTAGACGAAAATGCATTCTAACGAAAACGAATGCACATGTCTATCCCCCAGTCACCCCCCTCCCCCCACACAGTTAGAACACACCCAGGATACACATTTAACCCCTTCCTCACCCCCTAGTGTTAACTCCTTCCGATGGCAGTCACATTTATACAGTAATTAATGCATATTTATAGCACTGGTCGCTGTATAAATGTGAATGGTCCCAAAAATGTGTCAAAAGTGTCCGATTTGTCCGCCGTAATGTCGCAGTCCCAATAAAAATCGCAGATCGCCGCCATTACTAGTAAAAAAAAAATATTTAAAAAAATCATAATTCTGTCCTCTATTTTGTAGGCGCTATAACTTTTGCGCAAAGCCGTCGCTTATTGCGATTTTTTTTTTTTTTTTACAAAAATACGTAGAAGAATACGTATCGGCCTTAACTGAGAAAAAATTGTTTTTTGTTTTTTTTAAATTGGGATATTTATTATAGCAACAAGTAAAATATATATATATATTTTTAAATTGTCGCTGTTTTTTTGTTTATAACGCAAAAAAAAACAAAAAACGTACAGGCGATGATCAAATACAACCAAAATAAAGCTCTATTTGTGGGAAAAAAAGGACGCCAATTTTGTTTCATACACTAGCCTGAGACAGGCATTATTTTTAATTCCCACCCCCACTCCCTTTTCTGAAGTCATGTGGTTACTTTTCTGGATTTTGACTGGATGTTAGTGATCATAGCAGAATTTAGTGTAAGGGGAGTGTAGAGGTGGGCAGGCAGTCTACTGACATCACGATTCCCCCACAGAATTTGCAGTTTTTCAGACCTTTTAACAGACAGAGGGGAGACATTTGACAGGTAAGGATACATGCAGGAGGCATGTATATCCTTATAGATCAGCACTATGGAAGTAGTTTAGAAAGGATGAGGCCGTGTACACACGACCGAGGTTCTCGCTGGAAACCAGCGAGAACCTCGCTGGAAGCTGCATTCCAGCGAGGACCTCGGCCGTGTGTACGCTCTCTGCGAGCATCCCGTCGGGAATCCCGTCGAGCAGAAATAGATAGCACGCTCTCTATTTGCTCGACGGCCCGCCTGGAAGAAAGGCTGGTTGCCATTCCCGACGGGCGGGTCGCCGATTTCGACGGCCGGCAGGGACCCTCGACGGGCGGAACGATGTGTTCTGCCCGTCGAGGTTCTCTGCCGTGTGTACACGGCCTGAGAGTGGGTTTACATCCACTTTAAACTTCCAGATGAAGAATATATTTACAGTGTCTGGATGCTGCAACGTTTGCAATGCACAAGATGGTTTTCCAGAAGCCGCTAGCCCAGTGATCTCATGATTACATACTCTGCACTTCCTGGCAGTAAGAATGCTGTAATCATTTTATATGATTATATTTTCTCATGTTCTATTTCCAAATAAAAAAAAAACAAATCAGTGATATTCAGCATCTAAATAGCTGCTTAAGTAAAGTACTTTATAGGGAATCAGCCGGGACAGAAATATGCTAGGTGTGTCATTGCTGACTGGATGGTAAAGGTGCAAGCTCTGGAGCAGTTGTAACTTTAGTCGTGATGTCAGTAGACTCCCCGCCCTCCTCTACACTCCCCTTACAAAAGAATGATATCTGAATGATCCCTCTAGCTGCAGGCATCATTCAGATATCACTGCACAAAGCCCAGGACGTCATATGACGTCCACCCGGGGTGGGAGATCCCATCTGTGCACGTCAAATTACTATGGGCCGGTAATGAAGTGGTTAATCTTTTTTTTTATATAGTTCTCCTGTAAGGGGGTGTGTCCTATGCCTACATACTTTTGCTTATAGGTGTCCCTTGTTTCCATCTCGAAATGTTTTTGAGTTTTTGTTAAAAGCACAAGAACAACCACAAACGTATTCAAATGCTAAGGCTTATTTTAGACTTGCAGTACTGCTTACTGCCCTCTGAAAGGCAATCCGTGGTGGAATGCTTTTCAGAGGCACTGTAGCAGTGGCTAACAGGTGTTCATGGTTTATGGTTGGGGTTCAGCCTTATTGAACCCAAATGGGTGAGTGACGCAGCTCGAGTTAAAAAATAAAGGAAATCAAGGCACGTGTACATCTCTGTCTGGCAATTGGGTGGGCAGCAAAACTGTGGCTCAGCTGTCTTCTCCACCACTGATCAGGTGTACATGGGCCACACTGTCCCCTCTCTCAGGTATACACAAGTCACATGTGTCCCCTCTCTGTCACATTGTCCCCTCTCTCAGGTGTACACATGTCCCCTCTTTCAGATGTTTTTTTTTTGTGTGTACACAGGTCACAAATGTCCCCTCTCTCAGGTGTACACAGGTCACACATGTCCCCTCTCTCAGGTGTACACAGGTCACACATGTCCCCTCTCTCAGATGTACACAGGTCACAAATGTCCCATGTCTCAGGTGTACACAGGTCACAAATGTCACCTCTCTCAGATATACACAGGTCACCAATGTCCCCCCATGTCTCAGGTGTATACAGGTCACATGTGTCCCCTCTCTCAGATGTACACAGGTCACACGTGTCGCCTCTCTCTGATGTACACAGGTCACATTGTCCCCTCTCTCAGATGTACACAGGTCACATTGTCCCCTCTCTCAGATGTACACAGGTCACACGTGTCCCCTCTCTCAGATGTACACAGGTCACAGATGTCATCTCTCTCAGATGTACACAGGTCACACGTGTCCCCTCTCTCAGATGTACACAGGTCACACGTGTCCCCTCTCTCAGATGTACACAGGTCACACGTGTCCCCTCTCTCAGATGTACACAGGTCACACGTGTCCCCTCTCTCAGATGTACACAGGTCACACGTGTCCCCTCTCTCAGATGTACACAGGTCACACGTGTCCCCTCTCTCAGATGTACACAGGTCACAGATGTCATCTCTCTCAGATGTACACAGGTCACACGTGTCCCCTCTCTCAGATGTACACAGGTCACACGTGTCCCCTCTCTCAGATGTACACAGGTCGCACGTGTCCCCTCTCTCAGATGTACACAGGTCACGCTTGTCCCCTCTCTCTGATGTACACAGGTCACGCATGTCCCCTCTCTCAGATGTACACAGGTCACGCGTGTCGCCTCTCTCTGATGTACACAGGTCACACGTGTCCCCTCTCTCAGATGTACACAGGTCACAGATGTCATCTCTCTCAGATGTACACAGGTCACACGTGTCCCCTCTCTCAGATGTACACAGGTCACACGTGTCCCCTCTCTCAGATGTACACAGGTCGCACGTGTCCCCTCTCTCAGATGTACACAGGTCACGCATGTCCCCTCTCTCTGATGTACACAGGTCACGCATGTCCCCTCTCTCAGATGTACACAGGTCACACGTGTCGCCTCTCTCTGATGTACACAGGTCACACGTGTCGCCTCTCTCTGATGTACACAGGTCACACATGTCCCCTCTCTCGGGTGTACACAGGTCACGCATGTCCCCTCTCTCAGATGTACACAGGTCACACGTGTCGCCTCTCTCTGATGTACACAGGTCACACGTGTCGCCTCTCTCTGATGTACACAGGTCACACATGTCCCCTCTCTCGGGTGTACACAGGTCACATTGTCCCCTCTCTCGGGTGTACACAGGTCACATTGTCCCCTCTCTCTGATGTACACAGGTCACATTGTCCCCTCTCTCGGGTGTACACAGGTCACATTGTCCCCTCTCTCATATGTACACAGGTCACACGTGTCCCCACTCAACTCAAAGACACGCTGAAAACAAATGGGCGTGTCTTTGCGGAAGAGCAAACGTCCCCAGACATCTCCTGATTGGCTGTCTAGGCGGTGCCGCCTTGTCCTCCTCTTCTCCCATTGGAGGAGACGCACCGTGTAGCCCGTACTGTGGTGTCAGGTCTGTGGGCGCTGCCCCGGGTGCTGGTACTGGCAGCCGGAGTGTCGGCAACAGGCGTAGCGGGTCCGACCATGGCGGCTCTGGAGTGGTACGCACACAAGGCTCTGGGGGACGGCGTGTACTGGATCCAGGAACGCTTCTACGAGTCCGGGAACCGAGCTAACATTTGGCTGGTGCAGGGCTCCCACCAGGACCTGGTCATAGACACCGGCCTGGGGCTCCGTAGCCTGCCAGAATACCTCAGCTCCTCCGGGCTGCTGCCGCACGGCAAGGACGGGGGGTCGGGGCGCCGGCCGCTCATGGCGGTGGCCACACACGTCCACTTCGACCACGCCGGGGGCCTTCACCAGTTCCAGCAGGTGGCCGTACATCGGGAGGAGGCGGAGGCTCTGATCCGGGGGGATAACTTCGAGACGGTGACCTGGCTGTCCGACAGTGAGGTGGTGAGAGAGCCGATCCCGGGGTGGAGTGCCAGCCAGTTCAAGGTGGAGGCGGTGAAGCCCAGCCATATCCTGGAGGATGGTGAGAGACACCACTGACCGGACTGTCACCGATCTACTACCGGGGGATGCGACTTACTATACCAACAACCAATCAGCTTCTAGCTTCAACTTCTTCAGGAATGCCTTGGAAATAAAAGTTAGAAGCTGATTGGTTGCACAGCTGCGCCAGATTGTGTCTCCTCCAGCCTAAGGGCTGCGTTCACACATAATCGAGGGTGAAATCTGCGCAATTCCACCCTGTGATTTCAAGTGGCTGCAAAACGCGGAATGCGATTGTGATGCCAATACTTCTAATGGCACCCCAATCACGCCGTGATTGTCACTGCTTTTCGCTCAAAAGGGAATATGAGCTTCTTTTGGATGACAGCGATTTGGGAAAGTCGTAGTGCATGGCATTGCAATTGCGCCCTTCATTTTGACATTTTTCAGATTCTGCCAGCGATCATGTGTCAATACAGCCTAAGGCCCCTTTCACACGGGCAGACTGTTCAGGTCCGCCTGTCAGTTTTTTGGGCAGAAACGGATGCTCTGCACCTCTATGGAGTGCCGGATATCAGCAGTGACATGTCTGCTGACATCCAATCCGCCAAAGTGGCGGATGGGATCGGATGAAAACGGACTCTACGGTCTGTCTTCATCCGATCCTCCATAGAGGAGAGCGGCGCTCTGACAGGTTGGTCCCTGCACAGCGTGCAGAGACCGACCTGTCATGTGCCTGCTCAGCGGGGATCTACGGAGCGATCCCTGCTGAGCAAAGCGGAGCCCAAACACTGACACGTCTGTGTGAAAGGACCAGAGCCAGTTCACACCACACTTTTTTTTCCTGGATCAAAAGCGCATGGAAAGTAGGTTCTTTGTTTACAATGGCCTATTTCACACCAGTGCAGTCAGTTCGGTTCACATTAATGCGATGCGGGAAGCCCTACAAATCCCCATCGCACACTGCCTATAACAGAACCGCTGGGAGTGTCAATACAAAGTTAATGACACCCCAGATCGGTTTGCATATCGCAGTGCAAACTGTCAATTCGGACAGGAATCGGATCGCATGACCAAAAAAAGGGTCCTGCACGACTTTGGTCCGAATGTGATGCAAATTCGGCCATACATTCTGTATGGCTGGATTTGCATCGCTCAGACATCGCATGCGGTGTCACACAGTGCTACTAATGTGAACCCGGGCGTTCCAGTTCCAGAAACAAAAGGTAGAAGATGCTGCATTTTTCCTGCACTGGATGTTACTGGAATGCAGTAAAACACATCAAAAATGCAGAAGAAAAAAAAGCATCTGGAATGCATCCAAAAATGCGCAGAACACGTTAAAAACACGCATGCATAAACACATCTGGACCATGTTTCTAGTTCAGTTATGCAGTTTTTTAATTTTTTTTTATTGCAGAAACGCACTACAGTCTGTTTTTTGTTGTCTTTGAAGTTAATGTGTTAAAAGCAGAAAAAATGGGCAAGTGGTAAAGATTTCAGTGAAAATGGCCAAATTGTAATGTCTGGAGTCAGAACAACTCAAAATCTGCAGCTCTTATTGGATGTTCCTGGTCTGCAGTGGTCAAGACCGACCAAATGTGGTCCAAGGAAAGAACACCAGGGAACTGGTGATGGAGTCATGTGTAGCCAGGGCTCACTGATGTGTGTGGGGTAGTGGGATCCAATATATACAAGAGCTACTGGAGCTCAGATTGCAAAAAGACAAGATGAATGCTTCTGATAGATGAGAGCTGTCAGAACACACCGTGCATCAGTTTGTTGGTTATGGGACAGCGGAGCTGCAGACCGGGCAGCGTATCCATACTGACCCGTGTCCAGAGCATCAGAACTGGTCCACTGAGGAATGGAAGAAGGTGGCCTGCTCTGATGAATTCAGGAATCGATTGAGGAACGCAACATCAAGCTTGAGGTGTTGACTCAGCCTCCAAATTCTCCAAATCTCATTCCAACTGAACATTTGTGGGATATGCTGGAGGGACAATGGAGGCCGCAGCTTACAACTTACAGGTATTAAAGTGGTTGGTAAACCTTAAACCCTGTACACACGATCAGACAAATCCGTGGAATTATGTGAGTAGAGCATTGGCATTGGCCGTGAACTTGTTCTGCATACAGACGGCAGAACCTTTTCAGCCAACATACACGAAACTGCATTATTTTTCTGCTCTTTAGTGCCACCCTTTGGGCAACTTCTGCTAATGTTGTGCTATGGTTAGAATTGGTTCGAAGCATGCATGTTTGTACTTTGGATTTTAGTCCGACGGACTTCTGTGCAAACAATTGGATAATCCGACAGAACACATTTGTTGTCAGACAATTTTAAAGCATGCTATCCAACATTTGTTGTTGGAATTTCCAACAACAGTTGTCCGATGGAGCATACAGACGGTTGGATTATCCGACAGGACACGTCCATCAGACAATTGTTGTCAGAAAATCGGATCATGTGTACGGGCCTTTAGACATGTAATATGAACAAAGCATATCCCTCTAAAGCAGCCTTTTTTTTAACCAACCTTGGCAAAATGCCTAAAAATTGCCCTGAAATTCTATACAAGCCGGTGGGTGAATGTAACCTGCCTTTTAGTCACATAAAGCCACAGGTTTTCTTTGTACACCATTACAGCCTTCTAGCTGCCAACCTCCTAATGACCAATGACATCATCTGTTGTTAAGGAGAATGTCAGTTGCCTGCATATCATCCTTGTTTGACCTTTCCTGCTCCCCTCCATAAGTGTGGGGGTCTCATTGGCTTAGTGATGGGGAAAAACTGAGGGAGAAGAGAAACATTGGGATACTAGTCAGTACCAGTGTGCAAAAGTAGCTTTGGAAGAATAACTCGCCTCTAATGTTGGGTGCCCTATGTGTATTGATGTTGCTGCATTATGTAAAACTATTAGAATAGTGTTTACATTTTAGAATGGGGCTCCTCGAGACTGTCCATAATTTTGGAAGGTGCCTTGACTGAAAAAACACTGCTTTTATAGTATGTACTTGTCTCTATTAAAGCGGAGGTTCACCCAAAAGTGAACCTCCGTTTTTTGGAACCATCCCCCCTCCGGTGTCACATTTTGACACCTTTCAGGTGGGAGGGGGTGCAGATACCTGTATAAAACAAAAATAGGTATTTACACCACTTCCTGGTATAGACTCCCGCGGGAGTCTGGCCCCTCCGCGCCCCCCCCCCCCCCCCGTTGTGTTCTGGGAAACACTTTGCTCCCACAACACAACGGGAACCGCGCAGCACGACTCGCACATGCGCAATAGGGAACCGGGCAGTTAAGCCGCAGCACTTTAGTTCCCGATTCACTCACCGAGGATGGCGGTGGGGGAAGCTGAAAGCCGAGCTACCGATTGGCTTCGGTTGCTGACGTCACAGGCGACCTGGACAGGTAAGTGTCCATTTTTAAAAAGTCATTAGCTGCTCTATTTATAGCTGCTGGCTTTTAAAAAAAAAATTGCAGGTGAACCACCACTTTAAGAGCACTAAGTAGAGGCTGCACTGCCCAAACTGTGTAAAGGTAATTAGGAGGCTATACAGCTGCCCTGATCACTTTCACTTTACAACTATGAAGTTGTGTGTAACCCTTTACTCCCTGGATGTACTACATACATCCAAAATGCTGAAGTTACATACCTTAGTTGTCCTCCTAGGTGGCCCAGCCACCATGTTGTTGTAGCCATTGGGAGTATTTCAGCCAGGCTTCAAGGGTGACAAAAAAGGCTTGCTTTTGCATTACACAATATCTTAGTATTTAGTGTCATTTAAACTGCATGGGCCATTTGATGTAAAAGATGAACTTTAGTTTTAAGGGCTCACGCACATAGATCCAGAAGGAGGTGCATTGTAAAAAACAAATGTACTTCTGTGCTCAGGAATCTGTGGTGTTGCGTACAGCCACCTATACAAATCAATGCAACTTTATTCTGCTGACTGCACATTGGAGGGTTTAACCCTAGGTTCACACCTATGCGTTTTCTATACTATAGTCTATTTTAACATGGTTTCCTATGATATACATTCACATCTATGTGTTTTTCAGCAGGTGTTTTTGGAAAGGGTCAGGGTCTTTTTATTCCCTCCACAGATTGCATTTTAAGCACGTAGACTTCAATGGACCCACACCACAAACTGTGTATAGCTGGTTGTTCAGGAGCAGGCTGGAAAGCCGGCCGCCGCCTCCTTGACTACTAATCAGTCATCAATAAATCAGACCTTCAAGTCTAGTATGGATTTTGAGGGGAACCCCACGCAAAAGAGAAAAAAAATGGCATGGGGTCCCTCCCAAAATCAATGCCAGACCCTTATCGAAGCATGCTGCCCGGCAGGTCAGGAAGTGATCTGGGGGTGTCATTAACTTTGTATTGTATTGACACCCACAGCGGTCCGCAGAGGGCAGTGTGAACTGCCTGCAAGTCAGGTGCGAATATGGGAACCCGCAGTGGATTCGCAGGGTTTCCCCACATCACACCAGCGTGAACCGAGCGTAATAAAATATGACATGCAGCCATCGCTGGAGTGGTTGCAAAGAGGCTGCAGGAGAGCAGTGCTGAGGTGCAATAAAGAAGAATACAATTTTTAGTGGCATGCTTTTGTCATTTAACAACTAAATGACAAATGCATGCCACTGAAACATGCTGTGCCCTTTGTGATAATGGCGTGGTATTTTATTTAGGTGATTACATGTCATTTGCCCAGTGCCGCATTCCTTTGTTTATCCCATAAAGTACTCCGGGTCTTCAATATATCATTAAGGACTGGTTCACACTAGTATGATGCTAGACATTGCATGGGATTCGCACTGCTTTGTTGTGCAGATCACATGCAATGTGAATTGAGCCATACAAACCATGTGGCTGAATTTGCATCACATTCGGACCATACTCGTGCAGGACCCTTTTTCAGATCAAATCGATCTGATTGAATTGGATCGCATTCTGCAAATCAAGTTGTGTTCTGATTGCAGGGTGTCATTAACTTAAAGCGGTTGTATACCCACGATTGAAAAAAAAAAAATCCCCACCTGAAAGGCAAAAGGCATAATCAGCTAGTATGCGGTGCATACTAGCTGATTATGAAATACTTACCTCGGAATGAGGTGAAGATCACTTACCTGGTCCACGTCGAGCGAGATGTCCTCTTGCTCCGGCGTGTCTTCCAGGAATCGCCGCTCCAGCGCTGTGATTGGCTGGAGCGGCGATGTTGTCACTCCCGCGCATGCGCGCCGGAGACTTCAATTCGGCAAGGTCCGGCGGCTGCTTGTTCTTTCGCCGAGGATCCCCGCTGCGTATGCGCCGCTGCAATCAGCAGCGCATTGTGGGGGGAATATCTCCTAAACCGTACAGGTTTAGGAGATATTCTTTATACTTACAGGTAAGCCTTATTATAGAGTATACTACTACTTCAACATACACTCCGCAATCAGTATGCATGAACAGGCTGCGATTTAGATGCGGTGCAGATTTGCAGCAAATTACAGCACCCTTACAGTGTGTGTGTGTGTGTTTTTTTATTTTTTTTATTTATTATCCTTCTGTTGTGTTTTATTTTTTATTTATTTTTTCTATTTTTAGCCTAAGCAACTTGCATATGTAAAAGGCCCCTTTCACACAGCCGTTCCAATCAGATCCGCCTGTCAGTTTTTCAGGCTGGTCTGAAGGGAAGCTCAGTGTCAGTCTATGGGCAAGTAGATGCAAACAGACAAGCATCAATTTACATCTCATTACTTCTGAGGCCATCTCGGCCAAAAAAAGGGAAAAAAAAAAATTGGAAAAGCGTTGCCTCCTTTTTTTATTCTTTTTTCAGACCGAAATGTCACGGATTGGAAATAGATGCATGTCCTTTTTGTTTCCTCCTGTCCATAGATCTAACATTTGTTAACCACTTCAGCCCCGGACCATTTGGCTGGCCAATAACCAGAGCACTTTTTGCGATTCACTGCTTCGCTTTAACTGACAATTGCGCGGTTGTTCGACGTGGCTCCCAAACAAAATTGACGTCCTTTTTTTTTTTTTTCCACAAATGGAGGTTTCTTTTAGTGGTATTTGATCACCTCTGCGGTTTTAATTTTTTGTGCTATAAACAAAAATAGAGCGACAATTAAAAAAAAAATGCAACGTATTTTACTTTAACCCCAAAAAAGCTATAAAAACAATTCCCCCTCAGTTTAGGCCGATATGTATTCTTCTACATATTTTTGTTAAAAAAATCACAATAAGCGTTTGGTTTGCGCAAGTTATAGCGTCTACAAAATAGGGTATAGTTTTGTGGCATTTTTAAAAATTATTTTTTTATTTTTTTACTAGTAATGGCGACGACTTGGTGGACACATTGGACTCTTTCGACACCATTTTGGGACCATTGTAATTTTTACAGCGATCAATGCTATAAAAATGCACCGATTACTGTAAAAATTACACTGGCAGTGAAGGGGTTACCCTGTAGTGGGCGTTGATGGGGTTAAGTGTGACCTAGGGAGTGATTCTAACTGTTAGGGGGCGTGGCTTGCCGTGACATGTCACTGATCGCTGTTCCCGATGACGGGGAACAGACGATCAGTGACATGTCACTAGGACAAACGGGGAGATGTTGTGTTTACACTGACATCGCCCCGTTCTCCAGCTCTGTGACACGATCGGTGACATGTAGGGGTTATCGGTGTGATAGTTCAGTGCTGTTCTGAGCCGAAACCAACTGAAAAGACACCGCAAGGAGAGGCCTGCAACATTATATCTAGCTGTACATTTCTTCTATTACGATATGATTTTGTGGGTTGTATTCTGCCTGTGGATTATTCCCTCTGGTTTTTCAGAATATGCATACTCAGTGTTTCCAGCGTGCAAAATGCCTGTGTATTTAGAACCGCAGTAAGTGTAAGGGGGCCTTAAGATGGAACTTTGCTTAACCACTTGACTTCCAGGCTGTATATAATATAACCCTTTATTACCAGGACAGTTTTCAGTGCTCTATTAGTTTGACAGACAATTACTCCTTCATCCAACACTGTACCCAAATGCACGTTGTATTATTCTTTTGAGATGGGACTTTTTTTGTGGTGTTTAAAGCAGAGTTCCACCCACATTTTACACTCCTCACCATCCAGCACTAATGTGTCCCCTGTGTCTATTTTTTTTTTTGTTTTTTTTTGGGGGGTCACTTACTTTAAGTTTTTTTTTTTTTTTTCTTTTTTCACTTCCTCCTTAGTGACCACGGCCCTGCACGTCATTTCCGGCTTTACAATGTCTCCTGGGAAATGTCATCAATCCCAGGAGGCAATAGGCAAAGCCGATCTACAAGCTATTATCTTGCTCGCACTGCGCGTGCGCGAGGTTGGCAGGTGCATGCTGTGAATCCAGGAAGTAACACACTGCGGCTTCAGATGCCCACACAGGAGATGGGTGCGGTGCGCTGATGCTTCCTAGTAAGAAAACAATGCGGCATATTTACAAAACAGTTCTTAGTTTACGGCATACCTTTTAGTAGACAACACTGATGCCGCGTACACACGGTCGTTTTTTGCGATGAAAAAAACGACGTTTTTTGTGAAGTAAAAAACGACGTTTTTGAAACGTCACTTTCAAAGACGATGTTGCATACACACCATCGTTTTTTTAACAAAAAAC
Organism: Rana kukunoris; assembly: GCA_029574335.1. Taxonomy (NCBI): domain Eukaryota; kingdom Metazoa; phylum Chordata; class Amphibia; order Anura; family Ranidae; genus Rana; species Rana kukunoris. The sequence continues at coordinate 123,193,129 of CM056049.1, read as the reverse complement.
GAGGTTACGTTCACCATACTTTTCCATTGAAGCTCGCTTCATAACTAGCTTCTGGGCATGCGCGGGTTGAAAAACGTCGTTTTAAACAACGTTTTTGCTACACATACTTTTTTGAAACAAAAAACACGTTTTGAAAAACGACACAAAAAATTAGTTTGGAATTTTTTTTTGGTCGTTTTTTTTAAGACAAAAAACACGTTTTGCCCACACACGATCAATTTAAATGACGTTTTAAAAAACGACGTTTTTTTTCATCGCAAAAAACGACCGTGTGTACGCGGCATAAGGCTGGCCATACATGTTCAATTTTCTTGCACAATTTTCTTTTAGATTTACCAAAAACCATATAATATGAGGTCAAACTAAACAACACTTTCAATTGTATGCAATCAGGCAGGCCCTTGTACTACATAGTTGAAGGTAAATCTAAAGAAAATTGCACAGAAAATTGTATCATGTATGGCCAGCTTACGTATTCTAGGGGTATTTATTATCTAAAAAGCTACATTTTAGGCAGAACACTGCTTTAATAACACAACAATTTTTTATATTCTACATTAACCACTTAAGACCCGGACCAAAATGCAGGTAAATGACCAGGCCCCTTTTTGCGATTCGGCACTGCGTCGCTTTAACAGACAATTGTGCGGTCGCGCGGCTTGGCTCCCAAACAAAATTCACGTCTCTTTCCTCCCCACAAATAGAGCTTTCTTTTGGTGGTATTTGATCGCCTCTGCGATTTATTTTTTGCGCTATATACAAAAATAGAGCGACATTTTTGAAAAAAAATTAACATTTTTTACTTTTTGTTATAAGAAAAATCAAACTAAATTTTAGTCAAACATTTAGGCCAAAATGTATTTAGCCACATATCTTTAGTAAAAAAAAAATCGCAATAAAAAAAAAATAGCTACCTAGCGGGAACAGCGACACTAATACAGCGATCAGAAAAATGATCGCTTAGTGACGCTGGCAATAGGGAGTGAAAGGGTTAACTAGGGCGGTGATTAAGGGGTTAAAACTTTATTGGGGGGGTACGGGGGCTACCCTGAACCTAACACTAACTCACTGTCACACTGACACTAAATACAGTAATCATACATATATGATTACTGCATTCTGTGACAGGGGGGGGGGTGATCGCAAGGGGTTAAGTGTGCCTGCGTGTCCTGGTGTCAGTGTAGTGTTGTGCAGACTTACTATGTGATGTGATCTCTCCTCAGTGGTGGTTGAAAAAAACGCCGAGAGCAGAGATCACATCACTTCCCTCTTCCTGTGTTTACACAGGAGGAGAAAGTGCAGAGCAGGAGAGCGTGCGCATTGGCTGAGAGCGATCCGGAGGTAGCGGACAAAAACGAATAGCCTCCCCTTCGTCCTGGATCACTACAGCCACGGGGACCGCCGCATGTACCGGGGGGGGGGGTGGGGTCCCGTTCCACGTCAAGGCAGCAACGTATATATACGTTTATGTGCCTGTCTGTGCCATTCTGCCGACGTAAATGTACATGCGGGGGTCCTTAAGGGGTTAAAGAACAAAAACAAATTGAATTTGCTAACATGCCTTTCACCTGTTTACTTTTAGAAACCAATCCATCAACCATAGGTGGTCAGCGGCACTTTAAAACCCCCAGTGCCCAGTGAGGACAGTACTTCTGTATTGCAGTGGCGGCGCCTGTGTCTGCTCCTCCAGCAGCTTCCTCCACCGTGTGTCTCCTCTTCCGCCAAATCACTAGGCATCCAATAGGATCGCCTGACGCTTTGGCCAATCATAAAGTGGTCTCACAGACCTGCCTCCTGATTGGCGAGTAGGAACTTTAGTATTAAAATCCATTCGCTATGGTCACACCCCCAGAGCCGCCCCCTCTCTTCTTGCCACCGTCTACATGGTAATGGACGACTCTATTCATGGCCGCCCTACATTCATGCGTCCAGTCCCTTTCGGGTCAACGGGTGCATGAATTACAGCGGCCATGTTTTTATTTTTGAAGCACCTGATTAGAGCAATAGGCTTCAAAAAAGGTAGACTTGGAGCGCAGAGCAGTCCACCCAGGTGTGTTAGTAAATTGAGCTTAAAATTAGGGTGGGCTTGGGATGCTAAGGGTGCATCCGGAGCCCACCCAGGTGTGTTGCAACAGTGAATGAATATTCGCTGTTGCAACACTGATCCTCCTGGCCAAGCGGGACTGATACCCATCACCCTATTGGCTGAAAGGATAGGCGATCCTATTGGACGCCTAGGAGAAGATGTACAGCGGAAGTGAGGAAGATGAGAGCCGCCCTGTAAACCCCCCCCCCCCCCCCCCCGCCGCCACATGGATGCTGGTCCCGCCTAGATGGGGTAAGTGCCGGTGGACCGACTGGCAGGCAGCAGGGGGGATTTTGAGTTGTCGTAGGAGGAGGCGGGGTTTGGTTGTTTCATTCCCCCCGCCCCCAATCAAAAAACTACCAGCCGCCACTGCAATAAAGAAGAGATGGTTAAGAAAAGTATTGTGATAACAGGACCCGATCGCCGTCGGTGTCCCGCGATCGGGTCACAGAGCTGAAGAACGGGGAGAGGTAAGTGTAAACAACAAACCTTTCCCTGTTCTTCCTAGTGAGCCTGTCACTGATCGTCTGTTCCCTGTCATAGGGAACAACGATCAGTGACGTCACACGCCAAGCCATGCCCCCACACAGTAGTAATCACTCCCTAGGAAACACTTAACCCCTTCAGCGCCACCTACAGGTTCACCCCTTCACTGCCAGTGTAATTTTCACAGTAATTGGTGCATTTTTATAGCACTGATCGCTGTAAAAATTACAATGGTCCCAAAATAGTGTCCACCATAATGTCGCAGTCATGATAAAAATCGCTGATCGCTGCCATTACTATTTTTTTACCAAAAATATGTAGAAGAATACGTATCGGACTAAACCTGAGGAAAACATTTTTTTTATATATATATATATATATATTTGGGGATATTTATTATAGCAACAAGTATTGCATATTTTTTTCAAAATTGACGATCTATTTTTGTTTATAGCGCAAAAAATAAAACCAAAGAAAAACTCTATTTGTGGGGAAAAAGAGGACATCCATTTTGTTTGGGAGCCACGTCGCACGACAGTGGCAATCGTCGGTTAAAGCGACGCAGTGCCGAATCGCAAAACGTGGCCTGGTCCTTTAGCAACAAAATGGTCCAGGGCTTAAGTGGTTAAAGCTTGTAGGAGTAGTTCCATTCTCTGGCTGCCCTATGAGGCTCCATGACCCCTGACCCTCTGTCTGGACAGTGCTGATTGGCCCTGTGCTGATCACATGCACCCTCCCCAAAAAAACTATCAATACACACTGAGCATGTGCAGAGTGTCTCTAATGCCGCGTACACACGGTCGTTTTTTGCGATGAAAAAAAACGACGTTTTTTAAAACGTCATTTAAATTGATCGTGTGTGGGCAAAACGTCGTTTTTTGTCTTCAAAAAAACGACCAAAAAAAATTTCCAACATGCTTGAATTTTTTGTGTTGTTTTTCAAAACGTCGTTTTTTGCTTCACAAAAAGTCACAGTGTGTAGCAAAAACGTCTTTCAAAACGACGTTTTTCAACCCGCGCATGCCCAGAAGCTAGTTATGAAGCGAGCTTCAATGGAAAAGTGTGGTGAACTTAACCTCGTTTTTTGTGAAAAAAACGATGGTGTGTATGCAACATCGTCTTTGAAAGTGACGTTTCAAAAACGTCGTTTTTTACTTCACAAAAAACGTCGTTTTTTTTCATCGCAAAAAACGACCGTGTGTACGCGGCATAAGGCTTTGTACTATCAGCAGATGGATTGGGGACTGGGGAAGAAGGGGTCGATCAGAGAATGCAGGATCAAACACCCTTTTTACACAATGTGCAGAGTTAACCCCTTAGGTTCCACAGTGAGTATAACAAGCCATGCTTTCCTGCATATACAGACTGATTTTACTGTTGTGTGTTTAGTAACACTTAAAGGCTACATTCATTATTTGAAATCCATAGGTAGAATCGCCTTGATTCTGCTTGTAATACCAAAACGTGGCAATCTCTGCCTCATGTCATTAGATTGTCTAAAGCTATGGGAATCATGCCTATACATTGCTTATCTTTGGATTTGATATCAAAGCGGCTATAAAAGGTAATGGAATTTTGCAATTTAACACCACTCCAGATTCTCTTGTAATAGGGAGAGACAGGCTATATTCTAGTAGGTGCTAAGCTCAGCCAACCCACCCACCACCAACATACAGGGAGTGCAGAATTATTAGGCAAGTTGTATTTTTGAGGATTAATTTTATTATTGAACAACAACCATGTTCTCAATGAACCCAAAAAACTCATTAATATCAAAGCTGAATATTTTTGGAAGTAGTTTTTAGTTTGTTTTTAGTTTTAGCTATTTTAGGGGGATATCTGTGTGTGCAGGTGACTATTACTGTGCATAATTATTAGGCAACTTAACAAAAAACAAATATATACCCATTTCAATTATTTATTTTTACCAGTGAAACCAATATAACATCTCAACCTTCACAAATATACATTTCTGACATTCAAAAACAAAACAAAAACAAATAAGTGACCAATATAGCCACCTTTCTTTGCAAGGACACTCACAAGCCTGCCATCCATGGATTCTGTCAGTGTTTTGATCTGTTCACCATCAACATTGCGTGCAGCAGCAACCACAGCCTCCCAGACACTGTTCAGAGAGGTGTACTGTTTTCCCTCCTTGTAAATCTCACATTTGATGATGGCCGACAGGTTCTCAATGGGGTTCAGATCAGGTGAACAAGGAGGCCATGTCATTAGTTTTTCTTCTTTTATACCCTTTCTTGCCAGCCACGCTGTGGAGTACTTGGACGCCTGTGATGGAGCATTGTCCTGCATGAAAATCATGTTTTTCTTGAAGGATGCAGACTTCTTCCTGTACCACTGCTTGAAGAAGGTGTCTTCCAGAAACTGGCAGTAGGACTGGGAGTTGAGCTTGACTCCATCCTCAACCCGAAAAGGCCCCACAAGCTCATCTTTGATGATACCAGCCCAAACCAGTACTCCACCTCCACCTTGCTGGCGTCTGAGTCGGACTGGAGCTCTCTGCCCTTTACCAATCCAGCCACGGGCCCATCCATCTGGCCCATCAAGACTCACTCTCATTTCATCAGTCCATAAAACCTTAGAAAAATCAGTCTTGAGATATTTCTTGGCCCAGTCTTGACGTTTCAGCTTGTGTGTCTTGTTCATTGGTGGTCGTCTTTCAGCCTTTCTTACCTTGGCCATGTCTCTGAGTATTGCACACCTTGTGCTTTTGGGCACTCCAGTGATGTTCCAGCTCTGAAATATGGCCAAACTGGTGGCAAGTGGCATTTTGGCAGCTGCACGCTTGACTTTTCTCAGTTCATGGGCAGTTATTTTGCGCCTTGGTTTTTCCACACGCTTCTTCCGACCCTGTTGACTCTTTTGAATGAAACGCTTGATTGTTTGATGATCACGCTTCAGAAGCTTTGCAATTTTAAGAGTGCTGCATCCCTCTGCAAGATATCTCACTATTTTTGACTTTTCTGAGCCTGTCAAGTCCTTCTTTTGACCCATTTTGCCAAAGGAAAGGAAGTTGCCTAATAATTTTGCACACCTGATATAGGGTGTTGATGTCATTAGACCACACCCCTTCTCATTACAGAGATGCACATCACCTAATATGCTTAATTGGTAGTAGGCTTTCAAGCCTATACAGCTTGGAGTAAGACAACATGCATAAAGAGGATGATGTGGTCAAAATACTAATTTGCCTAATAATTCTGCACTCCCTGTATAAATAGATTCCAAGCTGGAAGGGTGGGCTCCATGTACACTAAGGAAGGAAAAAGCAATTACAGTCGTATCCTAAACTTTTGCATACGACCGTATAAGCTCTTTGGATATGTTTCAGCTGTCAAAGAATTAAAAAAATCTTTAATCGGTAAAACAGACAAACATTTTAAAACTGTCATGAAAGAGAAGTATGGACAAATCTTTTTGGCAATACTTGTCTACTGGGTCACAGGAGTGCATTTTCTTTTGTTCTCCTGACAGTGGGTTATTACCCGCTATCAGCTGAAGGGGGCAAAGCTGCATCCCAGTTTATGAAGGATCCAGACAATATTGTCAGGATCCACCCCGTTGCTTGATTGAGGCTCTGCCTTTTAGTTCATGGCTGAGCTAGAGCTTTTCCCCCAACCTGGCACTAAGGTGAGCGCTGGAGGAGCAGAGTGGGATGCAGAAGCTGTGTGATCGCCCAACTCTCGGTCACAGCCTCAGTTCACACTATGAACCGCATGTGAATCACACAGGTACTGCACCCCATTCCTGTTCATTTCATGTGAGATTCGAGGCCCTCTCCTTGTGCAGAGTGATGGGTCTTGTCCCCCCACTCCCTCCTGTCGTTTTCTGCAAGCGACCTGTAGGGGGTAGAAGCTATGTACAGCACAGTGATGATGTGACTGCTACTTTTGCAAGCTAATACCTGGATCTGTAAAGGCATTCAGTGCACACAGCTTGGATTTATATCCTCTTTTAGGAGTATAACTAAATTAAAGTTTTTGTGCCCAAGAGTTTAGCTTTAATGGTCTGATGAGGGGGTTTGTATTAAAGTGACATTAAAGGCTTTTTTTTTTTTCTTTTTAAACAAACTTGTTCTACTCACCTGCTCTGTCTAATGGCTTTGCACAGAGCAGCCCTGATCCTCTTCTTGTTGGGGGACTCGCTGGTGCTCTTGGGTCCTCCCTCCTACCAAGTGCCCCCAGAGATAGAAGCTTGCAATCGGGGCACCCAAGCAGGCTCAATTCCTGAGCCATAGCTCACCTGTCAAAACTAGGTACCCACTCCTGCTCCACCCCCCCCCCCCCCCCAAAAAAAAAATGACATGCCAAATGTGGCATGTCAGAAGGTGAGGAGTGCTTAAAGCGGATGTTCCACTTTTGGTTTTCCTGTGTTAGGTTCTAAGTCACAGGTGTCAAACACAAGGCCCGCAGGCCAAATCCGGCCCTCCAGGCCATTTCATGTGGCCCTCGCACCTCTCCAGCCCTCCTCTGGTCCTACTCTAGACCCCTACTTTGAGCTTTCAAGCAATGCATCCAGCTTCTTCCCAGCAGCAGCAAAAGGAAAGGTGGTGCACTGTGATGTAAGGGAGAGTGGGGAACTCAACTTCTGATGATGGGGTGGCTCTTGACATCTAAGGGGAGGGGATGCACTGGACATCTAATCTAAAGCCTTGTACACACAGTTGGACATCCAACAAACTTTCCCTCTGATTTTTGTCCGAAGAGAGTTGTCCGGTCACACCCATAGCATACACACGCTCGGACTTTTGTGCAAACTTTTCAAAAACTTTACCAACATCACATGTTTTTTCTGCTCTTTACCGCCACCCTTTGGTTAACTTCTGCTATTGTTGGTTGATTTTAACATTGGTTCTGAGCATGCGTATTTGCACTTTGTTCAAAAGTCCGATGGCTTGCTGTACACACGGTCGGACTAGGCACCATCAGACTTTTGTTGCCGAAAAGTTTGTTCGTTTGCAGACCGAACTTTTTGTCCGATGAAACCAGAAAAAGTTGGTCCGGTGGAGTGTACACACGATCGGACAAATTTAAAAACTTGCAGATTTTGAAGTTTGTTGGCAAAAAGTCCGACCGTGTGTACAGGCCTTTACAGATACAACCGGCCCTTTTGAGGACAATCATAATGCTGATGCGGCCCACAATGAAATTGAGTTTGACACCCCTGATCTAAGTGTAGGAAACCAATAGCAGATCCAATGCATGTACTTTAAAGTGTAAGAAGAGACTTATTTTTTTGTTCATTTCCTTCCACTGACACTGCTGAGAAAGTAGCAAACAGATCCTGAAGATGTTCTTACAGTTTTTCCCCCCATGAATGCATAATGGAGACATTTACTTCTTTGAATCGATTCACCATAATACAAATTGAGGTGGTCACCCCTTTTAGCCGTGTGTTTAGCAGGCACATGAAAAGGAATTTGCTGGATGGTGTTACAAATACAGGCCAGCGGTTTATGTCTTGCATAATGGCTTTTAAATGTTTGTTCACACTGAAATAATCATGAAATAGATGATCATGTATTATGTATGTGGTGTTGTTTGGAGCTTGCTTGTGCATATTATATCTGTGACCCATAATTACTCACAACGGCAAAGTGATGATGACATTGTTTCCTGGAAGCATGTACGTTAAGAGGATTTCACCGGAGACCATTTAGCGGTCACGGTACAACACATTATGGATTTGGAAGCATGTACGTTAAGAGGATTTCACCGGAGACCATTTAGCGGTCACGGTACAACACATTATGGCTCCCAAACAAAATTTATTTCAGCTTTTGATTTTTAATAAAGAAAAATACAATATTTTTTACTTTGCTATAATAAATATCCCAATTAAAAAAAAAAAATTTTTTTTTCTCAGTTTGATACGTATTCTTCTACAAGTAAAAAAAAAAAAAAAAAAATCGCAATAAACTGGTTTGCGCAAAATTCACAAAATAGGGGAGAGATTATTATTTTTTATTATTTTTTTTTTACTAGAAATGGCGGCGATCTGCGTTATTGGAGTGGAAATACTTTTAATTTTTGGCGATCTTTTTATTTATTTTTTTAAAGGCAAAAATTCCAGTTTGGGGGGGTGACCGATCTGTGTCCCTATAGGAAGGAACACTGGGCTCCTCCCTTCCAGAGACAGGACATTGTCTCTGTTCAGCCGGCAATAAAGATCTATGAGAGATCATCTCTCATTCGCCCACAATCGCATTGCAAACGGCCGCTCTGATTGGCCGTTTGCCGCGATCTGTATCGTGTCCAAGGGACACGGACAACACAGGGCTTCCCCGCAGCGCGCTTACAGCGCGCCTGGGAAAGAAAGACAGGCAAATGACGGCATGTTGGATATTGAGGTCCGCGCTGTTGCCGTCATCCGACGGTAGCGCGGGCCTCAAGTGGTTAACCTGCAACTGCCATGATGCTGCACATATGACCAGGTAAGAAACCAGCCATTGGATGATTTGACAGTTTGGTTGAGAGCTCAAGCAAATGTGACAGCTAGCATTTCCGGTATGCCGGGAATGTTAAAGTGGAGTTTCACCCTGAAAAAACTAAAAATATACCAAAAATCAAAAAAATAAAATGAAAACCCGAAATAGGTGTTGCTATGCGGAAGTCCCGAATCTGCCTCTTCGTCCTCCACGGTGGAATCTCTTCCTCGTCCTACACCTAGTTTCTTCTTTTTGTAAATGAAGCGCGCTGCATTCTGGAAACTGTGTGTATCCCAGAAAGCAGCCGGCCCATTCACAATGCGCCGCGCTGCTCGCGCATGCGCAGTAGGAAACGGGCAGTGAAGCCGCGCGGCTTCACTGCCTGTTTCCCTTACTGTGGATAGCGACGCCTGGAGCTGCCAGGATCGAGGACCGGCCTCGGCGGGGGCCGACATCGCTGGCGACTAGGACAGGTAAGTGTCCTTATTTAAAAGTCAGCAGCTACAGTGATAGTAGCTGCTGACTTTTAATTTTTTTTTTTTTTTTTTTTTTACCGGACCTCCGCTTTACCTGTTGTTGTTGTTGTTGTTGTTGTTAGTTTAAAAAAAAAAAAAAAACATCAAATCGATGGGTTTACGTCCGCTTTAAATAACTATAACATCTGTATGACCATTAGAATGACAGTCCACCCAGAAGTCATACTTGAGTGTTGGGTGGAGGCCTATGGATTGAATAGTTTCCTATAGACTTGTGGCTTTTAGGTTCTTCTGTGCTGGTGTCTTATTTTTATAATATAGGGATTACTGCTTCAGGAGTGAAGCTGACCATAATTAGCCATTTTTTTTTTTCGATCAGCAAAGAGGGCAAGCAAGGTGGAGGGAGGAATCCTTCCTACTGGCACATTGTACTCTTGACAGCGGCTGCAGCTGATGATTATAGTTTTCCACCATTTCCCATTCAACAGATGTTGATTGGGAATAGCTAGCTATACATAGATTAAAATTTGTCAGGTTCATGCTGAACTGGCCAAATTTCAATCTGTCTATGACCAGTTTGAGACCACATGAGATGTGGGAGCAGAACTGGGACCTGGAACTGGCAGAACAGGGAATGATACTCAGTTCAGTGACCTCCTCCGCAACTAAATGACTAGTGGCATAACTGATCACTTATGCAGCACCATGGCAACTGCAGATCAAGCAAGGCTAAGATGGCGGCTTCCTTGGCTGTAATATGTGTATGTGGTGGAAGCAGGGATTGGTTAAAGCAGACCTGAAGTCAGAATTTGACTTCACTGGTCCTCGTTGCTGCTCCAAAAAAAAAAATGCCTGGAGTGGGCTTTCCATCAGGGGTCTCCAAACTGTGGTCCTCCAGTTGTTCAGGAACTACAATTCCCATCATTCCTAGTCATGTCTGTGACCGTCAAAGTTTTACAATGCCTCATGAGACGTGTAGTTCCACAACAGCTGGAGTGCTGTATTTTTGAGATCCTTGCTCGAGGTCGATCCAGTTGCTTCCCTGACAATTCTGCTTCTTCTCCATGGTCGATGGAAGATCTTGTTTGAAGCAAACACTGGTAATATTTGAACAATTTCCTTTTTTCTCTTTATTTGCTGAAGCTTTTTATTTTTTCATATTACAAAACTAAGCAGCCAATAAGCAACACTTTATTATGATATATGATGACCTACTCCATTTTGGCGCAAAATAGACAAAATATTCAATATTCACTTGTGAATTCTACTAATCAAAGTGTAAATTTCTGTCCTTGGTAGGTGACGTCATCAGCCTTGGGGACAGACAGCTGACGGTGATGCATATGCCGGGACACTCCCGGGGAAGTATCTGCTTACATGACAGAGATCGGAAGATGCTTTTCAGCGGAGATGTGGTATATGATGGATCCATGATCGACTGGTTGCCTTACAGTAATATCTCTGAGTATGTTCGGTCCTGTGAACGTCTCAAGAGTTTGGTGGACAGGGGGTTGGTGGAGAGAGTGCTGCCAGGGCACTTCAACACTTTTGGAGGAGAAAGACTGCACCGCTTGGCCTCCAACTACATTACGAATGCCGGACTGTGCCATAAGGTCTCCACCTGTGCAGTGAGGTCTGTGGCGGGGATTGCTCTTCGTGTAACTAATTCCCGGAGAACAACCTGAATTACTGGATGTACCGTGCCAATAATAAACTAAACAGAAGGATTTCTATGCAAACATCTAATACCAAACAAGATAACCAAGCATTCTGTTACGTATATAGATGCCATTATTGCTGCCCATATCAGCTTATATTATAATCAAACTGCAAGCATATCTGGAAAATACATATAAATCTATTAATCAAATAACTTTATTAGTAGGAGAAACTGACAGATACCTATTACTAAATGGAATGAATTGATGCGTTATTCATTCAGAGTAATATTTTTTGGCTAAAATACAGAGAGACTTATGTACTGGGAAGTAATTATAGTGAAAGGATATACAGGTAAATCCTGCAAAGCAAAAGTATGCTATTGTTGGTCTGTAGAAGCTTATTTCTTACAGTATAAATTGATTGTTGAAACACAAGTTGTAAAGGTTGATGTTTTTTCACCTTAATACATTCTATGCATTAAGGTGAAAAAACATTCAATGATCACTGGCCCCCCAGCCCCCCCCTGTTTACTTACCTGAGCCCTTGAAAGTCCCACGTCATGAACACATTGGCTTCTCGGCTCATTCATTGGATGATTGATAGCAGTGAAGCCATTAGCTCCCGCTGCTGTCAATCAATTCAATGATGCAGTGCGCCGGGGCAGGGCCGAGTGATAGTCGGCAGCTATTGCCACCACTGTATCACCTGGGAGCGCGCCCGCAAGCTAATCTCCTTGGGAGAGCGCTTCCCAGAAGGATGTTGGCTTTTGCGGGCAGGAGCCGAGGGACCCCAGAAGACGAGGATCAGGGCTACTGCTAAAACCACATCCAAGTTATCGGCTGTGCACATCAATAGAAAACTCCGGCCTCTTCTGTAGCTATCCGCCCTTAGACGATATAACAGTAATGCACCCGCCCCCTTGCAGAGTAGCACGAGCAACGGGAGTGTGCGGCAGCGTCTGTCACAATATGGTCGTCATTGCACAGGCGCCGTGTTCAGCTGACTCTGAGCTATTTATCTTCGGCTATTTCCGCCTGTCCCATTGTGGTTCACCTGCGCAGTACAGGGGAGGGCATAATCCGCCAGGGGACCTTTTTCGCCAGGACACCGGCAACACGGAACATCACTTCCTTTACCAAATTACTGCTCCGGTCACTGATGGATCATGATGCGGCTGCACCCTGCAAGCTTACCTGCCTGAGGACTCTGCTCCGCCCTCTGCTCACTGACTCCGCCTGCTGACTTCTCCCAGGTATCGGCAAAGGCATCGGGATTCGGGAGCATTTGCGCGAATACAAGTACTCTAAAGCAAAAATGCTTTAGATATGAATGTTTCAGGGAGGAATCTAGCCAATGCATTGTGTAGACTTTCACTATGCAGTCTGCCTATCAGTTATTTGATTTATATTCAGACTTGCTTCTGGAACAGTATTCAAATAACTGATCAGCACAGCTAAAGCCTGCACCATCAAGTGACCAGCAGGGAGGAACATGTGAGTTTTTGGTTGCTATAGGGGACAGCTGTTGCTACGTAGATACAGAATATGATGTGCAGGCTTAATGTTCTTGTTATGTACTGCTGTCCACCTAGCTACAGTATTTTGTCTTTGGAGTCTGCGGGTCTGTTTGCCTACCATCCTAGAGTGTCGCCAACTCTCTCTCCCTATCTTTTGTTGTGAGCAAAAAACTCACTTTTGTTCAGCTTAAAAGTAACACGCAAATTTTTGCTGCAACCGCCCATGCCTAGATAAATGTCAACCCTACCTGATGCCGGGGGTCAGGGGGGTGCTACACTTGCAAAGGGTGGTTTACTCACTTTACACATTTTTCAGTCAGAGTCTGCCTATTTTAATGTATCGGGTGTTTGTCATTTCTACATATTTATTTATTATTTGATTACGCTGATTGATTTCATTATTATTTTTTTGTAGGGTCTGCCTATTGTTCTTTGCCATCAGCCTAGTTAGAAGGAGGTAGGATTATCTGAGGTGTTTGAGACAGAACTGCTACATTCCTGAAACTTTTAGGCCCCTTTCACATTTATACGACTTGTCTCACGATTTTGTACTGCAAAATCGTATGACAAGTCATTCTCCATGATTTTCAATGAACACCATTCATACTGGCACGACTTTAAGTAGTGCCGACTTCAAAGTAGTACCTGCACTACTTTGGTCCAATTTTGATGCCACTTACACAGGCATTCATTAAAATTGCGGCCGCGAATCACGGTAAAATCGCGCGACTTTGAAGTCGTATAAATGTGAAAGGGGGCTAAGATGCAAATCTGTAAATATTACTATTGTATTACTAAATGTTCCTTTGTGGAAGCTCTAAACTCTACGTTTCTTAGCCTTTTAATGACAATAATGGTAAATGGACAATGGCAAGATGGTTGGCTACAATAATTAAGAGTGTAAACCAAGAAATATTATGGCGATACATAAAGTGGACCCCCTCCATCACCACCACGGTTTTGGAGACATTTACAATAAAGCCGTGCGCCAATATCTACGGCGCATGCACACTTTAGAAAGGGCAGATTGTGCCGTTTCTAAAAGGGGTCATGTCGTGACTGGCGGCTCCCACGTGGATGCGACTGACAGTTCACGGCCCCGGAAGGAAGATGGGTGAAGATGGACGCTCGCTCGCTGCCAGTGGGGACAGTGTACCTAAATAAAATTGATGTCCTTTTTCCCCCCACAAATAGAGCTTTCTTTTGGTGGCATAAAATGCGTTAAGATAAAAAACCCTTCTGCCTTTACACTTAAACATTGGCTTTAAGAAGGAAGTGTGGGATTTGCACATGTTAATCAGTTCTCTTTCCTAAAATATATGGCTCTGTAAGCCAGTTTATGCTTGGGAAGAGTTAAGTGATACTAAACATACAATGTTTAAATGCCATTATCCCTTCTTTTTATGTATAAAGATCGGACTACTGTATTTAATTTAATATAAAGAAAATCATCTAAGTACCTTATTTAATTTTTGCTGTTCAGTGGTCACATGACAATTCTCAGGTCTTTCCTGTTCTCGGGGAGGAGTTTCTGGTACACTGCTGATGTACACATGCTGGTCACATGACATAAAAAAAGAGTAGAGAATTAAAATATAAAAAAAAAAAATAATAATAGCAACAAAGTGTCTTAAAGCTTCATACAAACCTATATTTCAAAGCAAATGTTTATATATATTTTTTGCAATAGCATGGTGTAGGCGGAGTTTAAGTTGCCTGACCATAGCTTTCACTTTGTTCACATTGTAATATCTAGAGGAGGTTCTGCCATTCAGAGGCTGTATCACACCCCTCCAGACTGTGTGTATACTGTGTATGTGCTGGGAGTAACAGAGAGGTAAAGCCTCCATCAATCACCATCTTAAACCCTGCCCCCATAGTGTTAAGCAATTTGAGGACATGAAGGAGGAGGAAGGAAAGAGGGTATTGTTATTTACCACTGTTTATATGTCCACATGTGTGAGTCACATGGGCTGCACAGTTAAGAAAAAAGAGGAAATTAAAAGCTTAGAAGGGAACTGAAACTGGGACATGCTCCATAGAGGTCAACAGCTGGTCTACACAATCTCTGATTTGCAGTGAAGACACAAGCAGGGAGGGACAATGTACAGTGGGATCAAGCAGGATATTTGCTATTCACAGAAAACAAATGCTCTAGTGGATGAGTGAGTGTGAACATAATGTAATACAGCATGTATTGTCAGCTTTTGATGATTTGGGTTTAATGACACTTTAAAAGCTAAGTTCACCTTTAATGATAAATTTTTGTTTTTTTCACAGGAGCCAGCAAAGTATTGCACCTGCAATCAGTGGATTGTGGGTGCAATGTCAGGCTCCTGCAGACTCTTCCTTTAGCTCTCCAACAGCCCATATAAACCCACAGGTAGAGAGCTAGTGTCTGTGGACAATGATTGTGACAATTATACTTATTGGGTGTCTGTAGGGCAGCAACAATCGGTAGTATAGTGAAATCATTGATTTGTGAAGGAGCTGTAAAGGAAGTAATCTCTAGAAACAAGTCCCTAGCCCTGACTGTCTCCTGCAGTATCCATTCACACCTGTAGCATGGATGCATTCTGTGACAGCTTACCTTCACATTACATTCTGTGTACTGAATAATATGTGTGTGTGGTCTCTGGGTGATGTCAGGGGCCACAGTTGAAAACGCATTTATCTAATAGATTGACAACCACTGTTTTAAGGACTAGAATAGAAATCATACTAAGGTGAGTGAATACATATCCCTAATCTCGCAACACTTTTTAAAAATACCAAATTGTGGTGTTTGTGTATCTAGCAGAAACCATTGTGTGAAGAAGGTACTGGATGCATATTTTTTACTTGCAGAGAAGAGTAATGCCTTGAACACATGAGCAGAATTTCTAATGGAAATAGTCAGACGGACGCTTTTCTTCGGATGGTCTGTCAGTGTGTATGCCCCATCTGACTTTTTCCATCGGAAAGTCAGACGGAATTAGATATAGAACATGTTCTCAATTTTTCAGATAAAAAATAAATTATATCAGGATCTTCATTCGTCTGGATGCAATTCCGACGGACTAAAAAACATGCATGCTCAGAAGCATTGAACTTCATTTTTCTTGGCTCGTCGCAGTGTTGTATGTCACCGCGTTCTTGACGGTCGGAATTTGGTGTGACCGTGTGTATGCAAGACAGCTTGAGCGGAATTTTGTTGGAACTCTACCGGAAAAACAGTTTATTCTGACGGGAAAACCGGTCGTGTGTACAGGGCATTACTTTGATTAAATATGGAACACTCCGTAGCTGTAACAAAATGTAAAGTCAAGATTTTTTTATACTTCCTGTAAACTTTATTACTGGGAGTCCATTGAGGGACACAGGATTCAAGTGATATTTAAACACAATTTAAAAAGAAATAAAACAATGTCATACTTGCCTGCTCTGTGCAGTGGTTTTGCACAGAGCATCCCTCTCTCCCCTCTCCCTCTCCCCAAACCTCCGAGTCATAGAGACTGCCGTGGACCATCTGGTCACCGGTATTCTTTATGGTAAACTTCCGCGGGTGGCGGATTCCTTCTCCGGCTCGATTACAGAGCTCAGCTGATAGAAGCCCCAGAGGGCGGTGGCGGGACACATGCCCCCCTCCCTCTGCCTGTAAGAACAATCAAGCGGCTGACCTGCCGCTATGATTGTTTTTATGATGCAGGAAATCACCGGCTTAAAAGAGCAATACCGGGTTGATGCCAGTAGGTGTGGTATGTCCACTGAAATAAGAGTACGTCCATGTACACCCTTCTGGCGGAAGTGGTTAAAATATTATTTTTTAAAGTCCATTGAGGGACACAGAATAGTAGTCTTGGAATTCCTCATGTAGGTGGCAATATAAACCATTTGTCTTAGAATATCTGAATCCTGTGTCTCTTAATGATAGAGATCTTCAGTTCCATCCTGTGGCCAATCGGATTAAACAAACAAGCTTGCATACTATTATTATACAGGATTTATATAGCGCCAACAGTTTACGCAGCGCTTTACATCAGGGAAGACAGTACATTCACAGTACAAATCAATACAGGAGGGATCAGAGGGCCCTGCTCGTAAGAGCTTACAATCTAGAAGAAATAACTGCTAGGGCACAAACGGCCTTGTTTTTGTGTGGGTAATACAAGTGTGTATTATGCTGATGTTAGTGTAATAGTAAAAGCAAGAGTCTAATTTTTTTTTTTCAACGTTTTATATTTATGAAAAATATATATTCTTTATAAAGTGTGACATGCAATGTGTGAACATATTTTTGGAGGTTATATATAAATATTATGAGCTATGGTTATTAAAGTTATAATAAAGTATTTGTATTCCTGAGCTAAATCTATCTATCGATATATAGTATATATAATATGCCATAACATAATTTTAAGAATTTATTTTATACAAATGCAGAGAAAAAAGTTGCAGAATGATGTGACGTGCGTTTAATTTTATTCAAAGTATCTTTGTAAAGCTTTGCTATAATATAAACACAAATAAAAGAAACTTGCTGTATCAGTGATATTCAGTTTGTGATATTTATTATGCTGAAGGACCTATAAAATTTTGGTTTCATACAGGGTGGATTTGCTTTAAATCAACTCAGATTTAAATCTTAAATCTCATCCATATTGATATAAAGACGAAACGGGTGGGGGCAAAGGGATAAGAGACAGTGTTACAGTATTCAGTATTACTGACATATAGACTGGTCTATGCCTTGACTAGTTTTGCGGTAAAATCGCTTCCTCAAAAGGACCAATCTATAAAGCAAACAATACAATTAATATTAAACAAACAGTAGTTCAACAATAGCCATATTAACACATAAAATAGGATAATACAAAAGGAAATAGCTCACCCACTATTTGGGTGGTCATGTGCGGTGTCAGGCCACCCAGGTAAAATTGCCCCCCTGCGGCGGACAAGGGGGACAATGCAGAAATCTCTGAATGGAGGCATAAAATAGGTAAAAGATCAAGTAAAGAACAGCGTAGAAGAGAAGTGGGACACCTGTGGAGGAAGGAAGGGGAGGGGGGGCTGGGAAAGAGAAGGAGGGGGGAAGGCAAGAGGAGAAAGGAAGAGCAGGAAGGATACCCAAAGCCATAATTCAATAAACTGAGCAGAACGTGGCCAGAAATTGTCTCACCAAGTAAATAAAAAGTAGTGTGGATACCACACCACCTGGTGGTTCACTGTGATGCGAAGGCAGTGAAGCAGATTGACAGTGGGGACATCCCAAAGTGCTTCTGACTAAGGTGGTCATTGTAGGTAAAAAATTGTATACGGTCCATCATTGTAAATGACTGCCCAGCAAGAGGAAGTCTGTCAATGCAATACAATGTAAGTCACAATGGGTAATTGGCATAGCATATGAGATTGCCCCTAAAAGCCAGCGAAAACATACCCATGGGAATCCCCAGTCAATAGATGATAGCGGCCTCAATACTCTGACCAACATATAGAAATCACTGAGCGCAGCCCGTTAAATGAGCTCCCCAACCTAGAGACGTCCAAGACGCCGCCAATCAGCGGCTTCTGTCGTCACAGGTCAGTTTCTCCGCAAAGCGCGGGTGCGAGATTCGCGTTCCACACAAGCCAAAAGGAAGGGAGCCCGGCTCAAGGAAAGCAAGGAGGGGATGATCCAATTGGGTCGCCCAACCCAGCGAAAAGCGCAAGTCTGTCGCTGTGTGGGGAAAAAAGGACCAGGCGGCCAGAGACCGCATCAGACCACCAGGGGTCGCTATATACAGAATATAATACAATAGAAAAACTACATTGAATTATAATGTAAAAACAATTGCAATAAATTGGGGGGAATATGGATCCCACACAAGAGATTACTTCAAGGTTGTTAAACCGTACAGGAAATTGTCACAAAAGTGCTAGTAGACTGGGAAACTATCATTACAGAGTAGGGCCCATGTAGCAGGGTAGGTCATTGGTTGGGACAGCTGCGAAATACAGAAGTAGTGGATTGTAATTCCCATTGATTGGGTCGTGTGATAGGGGATAAGGTGATGGACAAACAATGTATATAGGAGCGTGTGGCACCAGAGCCACACTAATTAAGTGCTGATGAAGTGATGGTGAATATACACAAAATAAGTATAGAGAAAGTGCTCATGATGGCTAAGTACTTAATTAATCGAGTACACTAACAACTAACCTAAATTAAAAGTGAAATGATGGATCAGCATTAGCCACTGTCTCTTATCCCTTTGTCCCCACCCGATTCGTCTTAATGGGACAGCTGGTAATGCGGCAGTGACCCAACAAGGTGAGGGACGTGGCGGGAGCAGGTTGGTGGGTGCCCGATAACAGGCGCTGCCATGATGCATCTAAAATGACAGGTGCTCTTTAAATGTAAGAACTCATTCTTGCTAGTAGTTAGAATATTTAATATTTGCAAACAAAATGAAGGTTTGCTATTAAGAATAATAAGCTGTCAGGTTGGTAAAACAGCAATATAAGAACTGATTCAATCATACAGTTTGTAGTGTACAAAAGATTTTCAAAACAATGGAATAAAGGAATATTCCTGAACTTTGTTTTATCTCATGGTTACTGTGAAATTATGTGAATGAATCAATGCAGTGCATGTTATCTCAGGTTGCAGAGCTTGGATTCATTGAATGAGTTTACCAAAAATGTAAATATTGCAGAATATACAGCCTCATGCTACACAACTAATCTTCATTGCATGCTGAATAAACAAAATTAATAATGTATCTTGAATATTAAACTATCTTTAGATAGATGTTTACTCCAAAAGCATTTTATTAAAACAAATTTAATTACAGAAAAACTATTTAAATCCAAAAAATCTTTTTTTATATATATATTTTGTTAATCCTTAATTTATATCCACCCTGGTTACATATAGTTTCTGATATGCAGTTGTTAGTAGATGGATGAGTAAGATTTAGATTTTAAAGGATAAGTTCACCTTTGGGAACATGTTACACTTTCCACCTGTTTTTAGGGTGGAGCATGTAACATGTTCCTGCTCCTGCAGCCTTTTCCAGATCTCTCTACTAATTGTGACAGCGGTCCAGGGATCTTCTTCCCTCACCAGCTGTCACAATTTGAGAAGAATGTGTCCAAGAGCCCAGTCCCACCTATGTGTTAACACATTTCAATGCATGAATACAGGCTAACTATTGTTTTAAATGGTTCCAGTTCACGTGTTGATGTAAATTGTCTATTTTCTGATGCGTACATGCATGTTATAGGACTTATCGATGACAGTAGGGATGAATGTAAACACCTGATTGTTGATCAAGCACATAAAAACATATGACCCTATGCAAAAAGGGTAAATCCAGCCTAAGGATGAAAAAGCTGTCCTATTTGGCTTCCCATAGAGTAGACCATCTGCCCCTCCAAATAGCCCTTATATAGGATTCATATAAATGATAGCAAAAAGCTGCATCGCTCTAACAGTGATACAGATGGAGAGCAGATTATCCTGCTGTCAAACGGGATTAAGACGGAGAACAGATAAGATGGCAGCATTCAAGCAGCTCTCGCCCTTGGGCTTATTTATCAGGGAGAATCTAGTACAAAGGTCTGGGAGTAACTTACCCACAGCAACCACTTCTATCCCATTTGGAAGTGCAGAATAGAAAAAAAATTAGATTCTGCCACAGGCAACAACCACATTTACTTTGATTGAATCAAAGAAGTTCCAATAGAAATCAACTGGACCTGACCTGATTGAAGCCCCTGGTCCTGAACACAGAACACACACCTTTGGTTCATTCCCAGGATAACCACTCCTATTTAGTATCACTACAGTTGTTAGGTATCTTAAATGTGTTGGTACTGCGTCTCTAACAACTGTGATGATACTAAATAGAAGTGGTTATCCTGGGAATGAATCGAAGGCATTCACTGAATGGGATCTGGTGAGTGGCCATTTTGTACGGTGATGGGAAGTGGTGAAATCATGTTGCATTTGAATGTAGCGCTACCCCCGGAGGAGCCGCTGGTTGATTGTTGGGATCGGCACATTACGTTACCCTATCGTTGTCTAGGGGTGTGATGCAGGAACAAAGTAGTGAGCGGAGGTCCAGACAATCAAAAGTTTTCCAATGCTTTATTTCCAGGCCAACTTCAGTTAGGAGAGAAAAGGTTGATGAGAGGAAAGAGGTGAACTTGCGGTGTCAGGCCTGGATGTGGAGGGGCAAGCCAGCCCTTAGTAGTACCGATTTGTAAACTCATCGTCGCTTCGGTCAAATGAATAAGTAGGGGCAAATCCTTCCAATGGACTGCAGCCCAGGTCACTGGGAGACAGTAATGTGTACCTGTAACATCCCGGTCACCAGATCCCCGATTAATGCGGCACTCAGCCTGAGATCCGTTTCAATAGAACCTGGAACCCAGTAGGTCACTGGGGTCCTCTCTCACCTCCGGTTGAGGCTCGATGAAGCCTGTAAGCTTGGCCAGGAGGGCCACACCGACGTGGCCCATAGGTGCGTGCACCCTGAAGGTGGATGCCGCACCCAGCCCCGAGACCCTGCAAAGATTTTAGAACACATGACACCTGTCACAAGTATAACCCTCCCCAGCATGCCCTGCGAGGGAGGAACTCCTCCAATTGGCAGCTGGGGAAGACTTGCTCTGCCAGAAACCCCGCCTGCGCCAACTGTTGGCCAGAGATGATACTACATCTCTAGAATGCAGACTGGACCTGGAGACTTTTCTGGAATGACAGAAGTCCCAATTTAGATAAATCATGAATGGAAGCAATGTAACTCTCCCATTCCAACTAACTTTAGCGTAGTGCCCATACTGAAAGTAAGGGGGCGCTACATGAATACCCCACAGGAGGAATATTGATTAAGAGCACTTGGTTATTATATTGGGACTTTTCTTTTTTCTAGTAAAGAGAAGAGGATCTATGTAGGAACCCTCTTTCACACATATATTTACTTTTTTTTTTTTCCTTGCATTTATTGCACGTATATATTTATTTATCTTTTCACCATATCAATTGTGGTCTGGTGATACTACAACATATACTTGTTTGTTTCTTTTTATTTTTTGTTGGTTTTAAAAGATTTGTATCTTTGAGCTCCTGATAAGGGGCAGAGCACATCTTGGAAAATGTAATAAGTAGTGTTGCTCACGAATATTCGCATTGTGAATATTCGTTACGAATATTGCATATTCGAGTATTCGCGAATAAATCGAATATCGCGGTGAATATTCGCTATTGCAAATATTCGTATTTTTTCAAATTTATTTTTAAAACGGATCACATCCTAGTGATCTCCATCGACGTCTAAAAGCATTGCTGGTATGATTAGAGAGAGACCCTGGGCCGAGTAGCTGAGGCGATCCTTTTATGTTGCCGAATATTCGCAATGCGAATATTCGTATTATGAATATTTGCGAATACTTTCTCTGCCCTTCTGTGTTTTGTGTATAAAAAAAATAAAAAAATAGCTTTAGTTTAGTCATATAAGTTTGTGTAAGTAGAGTTAGTGTTTAGTGCATATTAGTTTAGTAATCCAGGAAATGATCTCCGTTTTCGCGTGTTGACGCGAATTTCGCAATCAATTTCGCATTCGCATTAGCGAAATTTCGCAAATTATTTTTTTTTATAAAATATCACGAATATTCGATATTAACGAATATTTCGCAAATATTCTTCTATATATTCGTGAAATATCGCAAAATCGAATATGGCGTATTCCGCTCATCACTAGTAATAAGCACGATTTTGGACATACCAACACGCGTACAACATATTGATGTGCGTTTTATACACACATATGTCATTTTTTTTTAGAAGAACACATATGGTATTTAGTTCTTGGTGGATTGTCACACAGTTCCCTATTTGTAGCGGAACAACACAAGGTAACACTTGTTAATCTATTGTGTGCATTACACAGGATAAGACATAAATAACCCACGGTAGCGCAATCCTCATTTTGCATTAATCACGTTTTGGGTAAATCACCACTGAGTTACAAATTTCTTTGATTGCAGCAAACCACTCAATACAGAATTATTATTTTTTTATATTTGCGCCAGTACTATAAACTACTATAAACTATGAAACCTGTTTATTTTTTCAATACTTTCCATCTTTTTTTGTTTGTTTAGCAAAAAATGAAAACCCCGGCAGTGATTAAGAACCACCAAAAGACAGCTCTATTTATGTGAAAAAAATAAATAAAAAATATATAAAAATGAAATTTGGGTACAACGTTGCATGACTGAGCAATTGTCATTCAGTGTGACAGTGCTGAAAATTGGCCTGGGCAGGAAGGGGGGTATAAGTGCTCAGTATTGAAGTGGTTGTCCGGGGGGCGCTGCCATCCTCTAGGTCTAGGAGCTCTGACCTGGACCATAATACAAGTCTATCACATATCTGTGCCTGCTGCAGCCGCTGTGTAGTGAGGATTCACTATTTGTAAATAACGATCTTGTGTTCCTTTGATTTATTTTATTACAGGTGGTTATATAGCACTGTAAATTATGTAGCACTTATCTATATATATTTTGTACATTCTCCTTTTCTTCCACATTCTGATGCTCGATTTGAGCCTCAGCAAGTCATCTTCACCACGTCTAGATGCCTAATTGCATTGCGTTGCTGCCATTTGATTGGCTGAACCTAATAAAGTGTCCGATGAGTGTATTTGGTGGTGTGTTTCCTGGTGCCCACATTGATATGAAGAATCCCACACACAGGTAATGATGAGGTGTGTACATAATATACCAGCTCAGTCCATGTATGGGCTGCCTAGTGCCTCCATGACACACCATAGCCTCTGCACTTTCCCTTCCCGCCCATTCTCTCCACCTTAGCGCCAGGCGCTGTATGAACAGCATGGAGCTACAAGCACAACGCCGAACACCTGAGAAGGCTGTACTGGGCTTATCCAATCCATGCTGTCACTGCTTAGACCCGCCCTCTTTGAACTTCCCGGACTCGTAGCGCTCCATCTCAGCAACTGTTCCAGTGTTCTACATCACGGGAGATTCGTCAAATCAGAGCACTTGGTTGGCACGTGACTTATGTACGAACCAATCACGTTACGTTATTACCCCCAAGCCGGTCTGGTTACTAAGGGGAAGTGACGAGTTCTCCACCAATCACATGAATAGGATCGTGTTTACTGTATGCTGTCGGCTCAGTCTGTAAGCGAGTGTGGTTTGTGTGTCAGAGCGGGCCGGTGTGAGCGGACGGAGAGAACATGAATGTGCCTGTGAGGTGAGGAGGAGGAGGTGGTGGTGGGCTCTGCTATTGTAATCAGGGATGTGTTTTCACTGCTGCCATCTGTTTCTAGGGACAGGCACACAGCAGTCAGGATGATAACCTGTCCTGGGCAGCCAGGGCACACAGGGGAGATCTACTAGAAAACTGGTGCAGCTGTGCATGGCAGCCAATAGGCTGCTATTTTCAGCTTCAATTAACTGCTTGCCAACCAACGTCGCTATATGGCGGCAGGCTGGCTCTCCCGTAAGAATCGCCGTAGCTGTACGGCGGCTGGTGCAGTTGTAGGTGCTCACTCACTGTATGCGACGGGAGCGAGCCCGCGGATTGGTCGGACTCGATGTCTACCGCTGACCTGCGATCATCTAGTACAGAGGCAGAATGGGGATCTGCCAGTGTAAACAAGGTGGATTCCTGTTCTGACAGATGACATGACAGAGATCTACTGTTCCCAGTCATCAGGAACTGGCTGACCACCCCCCCTACAGTTAGAACACACCCAGGGAACACACTTAACCCCTTGATTGCCCCTAGTGTTAACCCCTTCCCTGCCAGAGTAATTTTTACATTAATCAGTGCATTTTTATAGCACTGATCAATGTAATAATGTCACTGGTTCCCAAAAAGTGTCATTTGGGGTCAGATTTGTCCGCCACACAGTCACAGTCCTGCTAAAAATCGCAGATTGCTGCAATTACTAGTAAAAATAATAAAGAAAAATAAATGTCTCTTAATCTATCTTATAGCTTGTAGATACTATAACTGTTGCGCAAACCAAGCAATATACGCTTATTGCAATTTTATTTTATTTTTTATTTTATTTTTAACCAAAAAAATATGTAGAAGAATATATATCGGCCTAAACTGATGAAGACATTTTCTTTTTATATATATATATATATTTTTTTTTTTACATTTATTATAGCAAAACTTCTTTTTTTATTTTTGTTTCTTTTATAAATTTTCACTCTTTGTTTAAAAAAAAAATAAAAACCCACAGATCTGATACCACCAGAAGAAAGCTCTATTTGTGGGGGGAAAAAAGGTGTCAATTTTGTTTGGGTACAACATCGCACGATGGCGCAATTATCAGTTAAAGTGATGCAGTGCTGTATCGTAAAAAAATGGCCTGGCCATTAAGGGGGCAAATCCTTCCAGGCCTGAAGTGGTTAAGCTTTGACAATAAAAACTGGAAGCTGATTGGCTACCATGCACAGCTACACCAGATTCTACACCTTTTAGTTTTAGTAAATGAACCCCATTGTGACTTCTATTGGCAGTAAGAAAGGGTCAACTTTACATTGTTCCTTAACCACTTCCACTGGCAACCTGTCCATTAGGGGCACACGGGCAGCGCCCCCCCATCCATGCGTCCGTCCCTCTGATCTACATGCAGTGTGCCAAATGCATGGTTTGCAATCAGTGTTTTTTTTTAGGAAGCAGGTAATTAGAGCCAGAGGCTCCAAAAAAAAAGCACCAGCCGCCACTGACCACTTCAATACCGGGCATTTTCACCCCCTTCCTGCCCAGGCCAATTTTCAGCTTTCAGCACTGTCACACTTTGAATGACAATTGTGCCATCATGCTACACTGTACCCAAATGTAATTGTTATCATTTATTTCACACAAATATAGCTTTGTTTCGGTGGTATTTAATCACCATAGTGTTTTTTTTTTTTTTTTCTTGCTAAATAAATGGGACATTTTTTTTTTTTTTAATTTTAACTTTTTTTTTCTTTTTTCTTAGTTTGTTTATAGTATTTTGCAAACAGGTAATTTTTCTCCTTCACTGATGGGTACTGATAGGCTGCACTTTTGAGGCGAGACTAATGGGCACTGGTAGGTGGCACTGTTGGGGCTGCACTGATAATCGGTGCCCTGATTATCAGTGTAGATAATATGGTGCTCTCCCAGAACTGCCCGACCGTGGTGTAGACGTCATTCGGCTATAGTGCAGTCGGGAAGTGGTTAAAAACAAGTTAGGTTTTGGGACTTGTGCTGGCCTGGTCTAAACTAGACCCATCAATGTAAAGCAGAACTAATCCTATCATTTATTAAATGGTGAGCAGGCACATCATTACTACAGGTCTGCAATAACACCCCCATACCTGTCTGCTCTCAGTTTTCTATTGACTGTACACTGGGTTCCACGTGTGCAGCTACCTGCGCATTCCTGGAACACTGTGCTGAAATCACTAGGGTCGACTGATATGGGTTTTTCTCTGGCCAATGCCGATATTTAGAAATTGCGGCGGTCGATATATGATGCCGATTTTTTTTTTGGGGGGCCGATATGTTAGGCCAATTAAAAAAAAAAAAAATAGATTTTGATCTCATTAAATCTAACAGTTAGACCCCTTTCACACTGGGGTGTTTTTCATGTGCTTTTGTGCTAAAAATAGAGCCTGTAAGTGCCTGCAAAATGGCTCCGCTGCAGTCTCAGTGT
Source organism: Rana kukunoris (assembly GCA_029574335.1). Classification (NCBI taxonomy): domain Eukaryota; kingdom Metazoa; phylum Chordata; class Amphibia; order Anura; family Ranidae; genus Rana; species Rana kukunoris. The sequence goes on along the minus strand of CM056049.1, from coordinate 123,166,761 downwards.
GGACGCCCGTGTAACACTCAGTGTAAAGTAGTGAGTGCATGGCTTGTATAACAGTGTACATTTTCTGTCCCCCTCAAAATAACTCAACACACAGCCATTAATGTCTAAATCGCTGGCAACAAAAATGAGTACACCCCTAAGTGAAAATGTCAAAATTGGGCTCAATTAGCCATTTTCCCTCCCCGGTGTCATGTGACTTGTTCGTGTTACAAGGTCTCAGGTGTGAATTGGGGGCATGGGTGTTTAATTTTGTGATATCACTCCGCGTACACACGATCATTTTTCGGATTGTAAAAAATTACGTTTTTTTTTAATGTCATTAAAAACGATCGTGTGTGGGCTTCAGAGGATTTTTTCGGGTTCTGAAAAAAAGGGCAAATCGTCTTTTACTAACACAGAATCAGCTAAAGCAGCCCCAAGGGTGGCGTCATCTGAACAGAACTTCCCCTTTTATAGTGCTGTTGTACGTAACCGCACTTTGCCAGAGCATTTTTTTTTCACGATCGTGTGTAGGCAAGGCCGGTTTAATGATCAAGTTGAAAAAAACGTATGTGTACACGGCATCACTCTCATACTTGTCACGGGAAGTTAAACATGGCACCTCATGGCAAAGAACTCTCTGAGGACCTGAAAAAAATCATTTCTGCTCTACATAAATATGTCCTAGGCTATAATATGATTGCCAAGACCCTGAAACTGAACTGCAGCATGGTGGCCAAGCAAACTCAGGACATGGATGGTGGTGGAACTGTCATGGTCTGGGGTTGCATGAGTGCTGCCGCCGCTAGTGAGCTACAGTTCATTGAAGGAGCCATGAATGCCAACATGTACTGTGACATACTGAGCAGATTATGATCCCCTCCCTTTGGTGACTGGTCTGCAGGGCAGTATTCCAACATAACGACCCCAAACACACCTCTAAGACAACCCCTGCCTTGCTAAAGAAGCTGAGGGTAATGGTGATGGACTGGCAAAGCATGTCTCCAGACCTAAACCCTATTGAGCATCTATGGGGCATCTTTAAATGGAAGGTCTCTAACATCCACCAGCTCTGTGATGTCATCATGGAGGAGTGGAAGAGGACTCCAGTGGCAACCTGTGAAGCTCTGGTGAACTCCATGCCCAAGAGGGTTAAAGCAATGTGGGAAAATAATGGTAGCCACACAAAATATTGACACTTTTTGGACCCAATTTGGACATTTTCACTTAGGGGTGTACTTGCCTTTGTTGACATTAATGACTGAGTGTTGAGTTATTTTGAGGGGACAGAAAATGTACACTGTTATACAAGCTGTACACTCACTACTTTACATTGTAGCAAAGTGTAATTTCTTCAGTCTTGTCACATGAAAAGATAGAATCAAATATTTACAAAAATGTGAGGGGTGTACTCATTTTTATGAGATACTGTATATATCCGAAGGCTCTATAATTGTGCAGAAAAGAAACACATGACAGAGTACCCTGGATAGTGCAGATAAAAACATATCTTAATAAATAAAAACGATGGAAGTGGTTTGATTAGGGAATATCACTAGTATAACCTCTCCAATGGAAAGCCTTGTTACACCAGCAGCAGAAGGAAAGATGTGAGCAAGGATGGAGTAAGTACTAAAATGTCCCCAATGGCTGATATAAAGATAAATACCAATAACTTATAATAACCTGAAAGAACACCTTTGGGATGAATTGGCGTGGAGACTGTGACCAAGGTCTTCTCGTCCACATCAGTGCTTGATCTCACAAATGCGCTTCCGAAAGAATGGTGAACCATTCCTAAACCTTATAGACAGCCTTCCTGGAAGAGTTGAGGCTGTTATAGCTGCAAAGGGTTGGCCAATTTAATAATGACCCTAGAGACAAAGACTGGGATGCCATTAAAGTTCATGTGCGTGTAAAGACAGGCGTCCCAATACTTATGGTAATAGTCTGTCTGTATGTGTATGTGCGTGTAATGACTGATTTTGACCATTAGATGTCACCAGATTTCAATAATACATATTTCTAAAACAGCTGAGTGTGGAGGTAACCTAGTAAAAGTGTTCTGCCCTCTCTCATTAGCCACTGGGGACATTTTTGTAGTTTCTCGCTCCATGGTTCCTGTATTGTCTATTTCAGAAGTCTCCATCCTTGCTCACATCTTCCTCTCTGCTGCCCTAGGTGTCCGGAAAATGTAACTCTTGTATGCATGCGAAATGCAAACATTCTTTAAAATCTGTAAGTCATACTATGCATTCTGGGGTGCTGCGTTGGAAAAAAATATGTGTGTTGTTCTGTGGTCCTTCTGCAGCCCTTTCAAAATTTGATGGGCTACCTTAAAGCGGAGGTCCACACAAAAGGTGAACCTCTGCTTTTCGGAGCCCCCCCCCCCCCTCCGGTGTCACATTTGGCACCTTTTCAGGGGGGTGCAGATGCCTGTATAATACAGGTGTTTGCACCCACTTCCGGGAATAGACTCCCACCAGAGTCACGAAACCTATCCCCGCTGTCTTCTGGGAAACACACTGGTCCCAGGAGACAGTGGGGACCAGTCAGGACGCGCCTGGATGCAACTCACGCATGTGCAGTAGAGAACTGGGCAGTGAAGCCGCAACACTTCACTTCCTGATTCCCTCACGAGGATGGCGGCAGGGGCAACCAAGATGCGAGCGATTGTTCGGCTGCTGACATCGTGGGCACCCTGGACAGGTAGGTGTCCATTTATTAAAAGTCAGCAGCTGAAGTATTTGTAGCTGCTGGCTTTTAATTTTAAATTTTTTTTCTTAGGTGGTCCTCCGCTTTATGGCAATAATGTGAGTTCCTTAACCACTTCCCGTACAGTCAATAGGAGATTGACGTCCGGGAAGTGGTTGTGAAATCCTGACTGGACGCTCACAAACGTCCTGCAGGATTTCACGCCGCGCTCGCCCGTGGGGGCGCGCAGCGATCGCTGATGCGGGGTGTCAGTCTGACACCCTGCATCTTCGATCTCGGTAACGAGTCTCCGGCGGAGGCTCGCTACTACGTGATCAGCCGTGTCCAATCACAGCTGATCACGATGTAAACAGGAAGAGCCGTAGATGGCTCTACCTCACTCGCGTCTGACAGACGCGAGTACAGGAGAGACGATCGGCGGCTCTCCTAACGGGGGGTTCGCGATGATTGTTTATCAAATTTTCAGTTTTTTTATTAGTTGTTGCGCAAAAAATAAAAACCGCAGACGTGATCAAATACCACCAAAAGAAAGCTCTATTTGTGGGGAAAAAAGGACGCCAATTTTGTTTGGGTACAGTGCAGCATGACCGTGCAATTGTCATTCAAAGTGCGACATGCTGAAAGCTGAAAATTGGCTTGGGCGGGAAGGTGCGTAAGTGCCTGGTATGGAAGTGGTTAAAGGGGTTGTAAAGGTAAAGGTTTTTTTTTCACCTTAATGCATCCTATCCATTAAGGTGAAAAAACATCCGACAGTACCACCCCCCCAGAGCCCCTGTTTTACTTACCTGACCCTTTCGAATGTCCCGTGCTCATCCCCGTCATCCTCTTTGGTTCCCAGCCTGGCCGTTGATTGGCTACACTGGATGGATTGAAAGCAGTGCAGCCATTGGCTGGCGCTGCTGTCAATCGCATTCCAATGATGTTCGCTCGCATGAAGGTGGAAAGCTTTTGTGGAGGGGGAGCCATGACAGCCCCCAAGGGACCCCAGAAGACCAGGATCGGGGACACTGTGTGCAAAACGAGCCTCACAGTGGAGGTAAGTATAACATGTTTGTTATGCTTTTTTTTATTTTTTTTATTAACTTTTGTGTCCCTTTTAAAGTGGATGTAAACCCGATTCATGAAATCTGAGCTAGTCACATATCTGCAGTATTTTGTTATTTAACTTCAAAGAGCTATGTCCCCTAGCTCTCTCCTGACCAGTTCCTCTGTTATCAGCCTGATAACTCCTGACAAATTTTCTGACGTATTGAATAAAAGCAGCCTGACTTTTCTGTCAGGGGAGGTTGCTATAAATAGATTAGCAGGGAGCTAGCCCTGCTACAAAACACCATTAAGAGTCTCTGCCTATGATGAGAGGGGGGCGTGTGCCTTTCCTCCAATCAGCAATTTTAGCTATCTTGCCTGTATGCCCAGACATCACACTCCTGTTAAACCAGGAAGAGAAAATCTCCTAACATGATCTGAACTTTTTAAACAATATATACATGTGAAGACAGAAGATATAAATGTAAAACCTATGTAGGGAGATTTGGTTCATCTCTGTGGATCATCTGAGGCTGTTCACTTGGAGGGTTTACATCCATCCACATTTAATGCAAAGCATTCCCAAAGTTTGAAAGGGCCTGTACGGTTTTCTTCTACTTTAATAGTCTATTTAAATTCAGGTTTTGCTGTAAATTTGTGTTTTATCATTTATACAGAATGCATGGCAACGCATGACTGGTTATGCCTTGCAACTCATTTAGAATGGCACCCCAAAAAAATTGTACAGTAGCTGTCAACACACTTGTAGCACAGTGCACCCCAAAACATTTTAATAGTTTTGTTTCAAAATACTGCTTGTTTTAATCTTGTATAATCGCAATGATTGGAATAGGTGTGTTTATGCGCACTCCCCTCAAACTTGATTGTATTGCCTACATCAGTAATGGGGAACCTTGGCACCCCAGATGTTTTGGAACTAAATTTTCCATGATGCTCCACTACATTGCAGAATGCATGAGCATCATGGGAGATGTAGTTCCAAAACATCTGGGGTGCCAAGGTTCGACATCACTGCCCTACATGTTCTGGAACTGCAGACTTTTGCTTTACTAAATCTCTCAACAATTTTCTTGAATATCAAAATTAATAAAAATAAAGGTCTTGATAGTGCACATGTACTTATATGGACCCTTTTTAAAATATGATTTTTTTTTTTCTCTAGAACAGATTTGGCAGTTGACAAAATGAAAAAGAAGAAAAAAAGAGAACTAACTGAAGAACAGAAGCAAGAGATTAAAGATGCATTTGATCTGTTTGATACAGACAAAGACAAAGCAATAGATTATCATGAATTAAAGGTAAGATTTTAACGTTTAACCTAAACCCTTGTGATAATCCCTTTCCCAAAGTAATACTTAATTGGGATGGTACATATACACTATATTGTCAAAAGTACTGGGACGCCTACCTTTACACACACACATGAACTTTAACCACTTAAGACCCGGACCAAAATGCAGGTAAATGACCAGGCCCCTTTTTGCGATTCGGCACAGCGTCGCTTTAACTGACAATTGCGCGGTGGTGCGACGTGGCTCCCAAACAAAATTTGCGTCCTTTTCTTCCCACAAATAGAGATTTCTTTTGGTGGTATTTCATCGCCTCTGCGATTTAAATTTTTTGCGCTATATGCAAAAATAGAGCGACATTTTTGAAAAAAAAACAATATTTTTTACTTTTTGTTATAAGAAAAATCAAATTAACTACATTTTAGTCAAACATTTAGGCCAAAATGTATTTAGCCACATGTCTTTAGTAAAAAAAATAAAAAAAAATCGCAATAAAAAAAAAAATAGCTACCTAGCGGGAACAGCGACACTAATACAGCGATCGCGGGGGTTAAATGTGCCTATGTGTAAAGTGTGTCAGTGTAGTGTTGTGCAGACTTACTGTGCGATGTGATCTCTCCTCAGCGGTGGTTGAAAAAAACGCCGAGGGAGAGATCACATCACTTCCCTCTTCCTGTGTTTACACAGGAGGAGGAAGTGACACTGCAGGGGAGCGCGCGGATTGGCTGAGAGCGATCCGGGGGGGCGGACAAAAACGAACTGCCGCCCCTCTGCACGGATCGCTCGGCCAGGTAACCAGACCGCCGCATGTACGGGGGGGGTCCCGATCGGGCACAAGGCACCAACTATGTGTAGCGCTAAGTAAATAGTGTGCATGTGATTAGAAAATATGATCATAGAAAGTGTGTGTAACCAGTGAGTCAATAGTATTATGTCCTGAACAAAAAAATTGCAATCGATGTCCAAATCCAAAAGAGTGTTCAATATAAACAAGTGATGTCCTCTATGCGCACTCTTGTGTGGTGATATAAAAAAGGAAGAAGTAAAGCATGAGGCTTACCAGATCAAGTGGACTCTGCCAGCAGACTGGAGAGTCACATAAGAGCGTGGATCGAAGCCTCATGACACGTCAGTATAGTAATCCCTTCAGTTATCAGGGCTTGATGCTCAGTAGGTATACAGCAATAGTGTGATACCGTCACGGTATTAAAAGATTTAATAAGTAATGAACTTACATGGATCAGGATAAAAAAAGCGCGCTTGCAGTCATAAGACAGTAGGAGTACAAACACGCGCGAAGATACTGGCCACATTATGACTGCAAGCGCGATCCTGATCCATGTAAGGTGACGGCTATTGGTATACCTACTGAGCATCAACTGGATAACTGAAGCCGGATTACTATACTGACGTACATCCCTGTGCAGTTCTATGAGGGATCGCTGGATGATCTTATGTGACTCTCCAGTCTGTATAGCTGGCAGAGTCCACTTGATCTGGTAAGCCTCCATGCGCAAGAGTGCGCATAGAGGACATCACTTGGGGGATTTGGACATCGATTGGTTCAGGGTGACTATTTAATTTTGTTCACTGGTTACTGGTCGTTGGCACATTCTTTCTATGGCACCTATTTACTTAGCGCTACACATATATTATGCTTATTGATGTGCCTGTACAACCAACGTATATATATGTTGATGTGCCTGTCGGTGCCATTCTGCCGACGTAAATGCACAAATGTACATGCAGCGGTCCATAAGGGGTTAATGGCACCCTAGTCTTAGTCCGTATTGCTCAATATTGAGTGAGTTGGCCCACCCTTTGCTGCTATAACAGCTTCAACTCTGTTGGGAACGCTTTTTACAAGGTTTAGGAGTGTGTCTAAGGGAATATTTGACTATGCTTCCAGAAGTGCATTTGTGGATGTGGATGAAAAGGCCTGGCTTGCAGTCTCTGCTTTAATTTATCCCAAAGGTGTTCTATCGAGTTGAGGTTAGGAATCTGTGCATTTGCACTGGTCCAAATCATTTGGTGATGGGGGGATTATGGTGTTGGGTTGTTTTTCAGGGGTTGGGCTTGGCCCCTTGGTTCCAGTGAAGGGAACTCTTGAGGCGTCGGCATACCAAGATGTAACGGTCACCACCGTTTACGATTTCCATTCCACCAACCCAAGACAGCTTATCTGACACTCTGACAATCCAGCTGACGCGACCCATTCCACTCCCCAGAATAATGAGACACACAGCTCTGTTTCTGGTTCCAAAACAAATGAATACTTTTGATTAGGGTTGTCCCGATACCGATACTAGTATCGGTATCGGGACCGATACCAAGCATTTGCCCGAGTACTTGTACTCGGGCAAATGCTCCCGATGCTTTACCCGATACCTGTCCTGTGTCCTCCTCCAGCCCCCCCTCTGTTTTGCTGCAGTCTCTCTCCCTCTGTGCCCACCCCGCCGTGTTTTCCTTCTCCTCCGTGTCCCCCGCTGTTTCCTTCTCCCTCTGTGTCCCCCGCCGGTGTTTTTCCTTCTCCCTCCGTGTCCCCCGCCGGTGTTTTTCCCTTCTCCCTCCTCCCCCGCCGGTGTTTTTCCTTCTCCCTCCGTGTCCCCCGCCGGTGTTTTTCCCTTCTCCCTCCGTGTCCCCCGCCGGTGTTTTTCCCTTCTCCCTCCGTGTCCCCCGCCGGTGTTTTTCCTTCTCCCTCCGTGTCCCCCGCCGGTGTTTTTCCCTTCTCCCTCCGTGTCCCCCCCGGTGTTTTTCCCTTCTCCCTCCGGTGCCGGTGTTTTTCCATTCTCCCTCCGTGTCCCCTGCCGGTGTTTTTCCCTTCTCCCTCCGTGTCCCCTGCCGGTGTTTTTCCCTTCTCCCTCCGTGTCCCCTGCCGGTGTTTTTCCCTTCTCCCTCCGTGTCCCCTGCCGTTGTTTTTCCTTCTCTCCTCCGTCTCCCCCGCCGGTGTTTTTCCTTCTCTCCTCCGTGTCCCCTGCTGTTTCCTCCTCTCCCCTGTGCCCCCCCGCTGTTTCCTTCTCTCCTAGTCCCTTTCTCTGTCTCAAAGGGGAGATGTCAGAGGTCTGTTAAGACCCCTAATATCTCACCAAAGCCCCCCCAACAGGGCTGATTAAAAAAAAAAAAAATTGTAATAAATAAATTTAAAAAATAAAATGTAAATAGTAATAAATAAATTTAAAAAATAAAATGTAAATAGTAATAAAAAAAATAATAATAAAAAAAAAACAGACAATCCACTACCCCCCCTATAAAAAAAATGCCACTGTAAAAAATAAAAAATAAAATAAATAAAAAACCCACTGTCGCATGACATTAAAAAAAAAAAAAAGTAGTATCGGTATTCGGTATTGGTGAGTACTTGAAAAAAAAAAAAAAAGTATCGGTACTTTGTACTTGGTCTTAAAAAAGTGGTATTGGGACAACCCTACTTTTAATAGTAAAACTCAGTCTTTTATACACCAAAAAGCATGCTGCAGTAGTCAAAGGGACAAAGACACACTCCAACGACAACATCAGACAATGGGGCAATGGGGGGGCTAACGAGTCTCCAATACACATCCTTTTAGATAATGACATTCAGATGAGCTGATCATTCCCCAGACGTCCTGACTCCAACAATAAGCTATTCACCTGCATAATACACATTCCTATGTCAGACGTTCTGGCACCGAATCTGACATAATTAACATGCACTGATTACTACAGCTGACAAGTCAGACGTTATGACTCTCACCTGCAATTCACATCACATATCATCAATAGTATTTTCACACAATACAGTGTCATTAGCATTCCACAATGAAAGGTCTTTCAGATGCCAGATTTAATTAGTACAATAGACAATAGAATGCAATCACAGAAAGCCCCCTCACTACAACCAGGGAGTTGGAGGGAATTTAACATCAATTAACATCTTTCAATTAACCTGTTGAGTTCCGAATGAACAACTTGTAATATTTCAAGATATCCTGCAATACATGAATTATCATCACTGTCCCATCTCATGTAATTCATGATATAATTTCTCAGTCATCCTATGCCCCTATCGCACATAGGATGACCCTAGACCCAAGAGTCATTGGTGAAGCTGGTACAGGAGTACCCCGCATCCTGCAAACATCTGAGTCCCACGGGGCATACCGTTACACAAGACAAGACATTTTGGACAATTTCATGCTCCCAACTTTGTGTGAACAGTTTGGGGGATGGCCCCTTCCTGTTTCAACATGTCTGCGCACCAGTGCACAAAGCAAGGTCAAAAAAGACATGGATGAGCATGGATAATGCAAGCAGCATCTTTGGGGCGGGTTGGGAGCGCTGTATTTAGCACTCCCAAAATGCCCCTGCCCATTGCGCTGAATAGGTAGCGCTTCCGAAGCACCTCAAAACTGGACTTTTAAGGTAAAAAATGCCCCACTAGCTGACGAATAGTGCCAGTTTAAATGGTCTTGTTGCAGCATTACAATGCGACACATTTTGGAGCAAGTCCTGAGATACAGTTTGGCACATAGTGGTCCCTGCTATGTGCATAGTCCCATTCTCTGTAGGACGTGCACTGCCCCTGACTCCGAAAAACTCAGAAAAACTGCAGACCGTCACACTAGAGCTCTAGCCTCTACTCTGCTACAGTTTGTGGCTGAGTCATGGGCCTTCACCGAGCTATCCAACAGCCTCAGTCATGGGTCACAGGATGGCTGCACCTTTCCTGCTCTGCATTAACAGTATCTGAAAGGATTAAGGTTGTGAACCCCTCAGGTGTAGGGGTACAGGGGATCTCCACACTCTCATGGTGGACACTTGGCAGAAAGGAAATGGAGGAGTCAGACTAGCACACAGTAGGCACAGGGCCAGGACGAGATTATTCAGGGTTCCTCTCAAACTCTGCGTGTGGGTCTCAGAACCTCATCCTCCACACCCTAAAATCTTCCCTCATCTCCTCTGGTTCTTCCTATTCCTCCTTGTTATAATTAGAAAATAAGTTTAAAGCGGGAGTTCACCCAAAAATCAACTTTCTGCAGTTAGATCCAGCATACTGCTGACATCTGCAGTATGCTGGTCTTTTTTTTGTGGTACTTATCGTTTTAGCAATATTTCTTCTATGGCTCCGAGCGGGGAATCCTGCGGGGAATGGGCGTTCCCGAAGGCAAGCAAGTTGATTGACGACCTTCGATAGCGCGTCACGGCTTCCGAAAATAACCGAAGTGACACTCGGCAATTTACGGCGCCTGTGCAGTCAGCTCTACACCGCAGGCACAGGCGCCGTAAACAGCCGAGTGTCACTTCGGTTCCCCGCTCGGAGCCATAGAAGAAATATTGCTAAACGTCTGTGGGAGAGCTAATGGGAAAAGTGCTCGCTAAAGCCCGCTGGACACACAAGGCATAAGCGGCACCAGTCAGCGTCCCCTGCTGAGCAAATATTCAACATGGCAGCCTTGCTTTCCGATGAAATGGAAAGTGGAACTCCTCCCGGTAGGATCAGCAGTCACTCTCAATCTCTCCTGAACTAAAAGAAACTATTAAGGTTTTGGCAGACGAGGTGCGCTCCTGTTAGAACCATTGCCACCTGTTAGTCCAAGTTCACCAGTATGGGATCTCTTTTCAAAACTTTTAGAGGTTGGAGGCCCTCCATAAAGCCTATTTTCTTCTTTACCTTTCTGCTGTGTGAAAATATTCTTTCAGTAGTTGCTTTAGCAGGACTTTTTACAGCTTGATCCTGCAGTAATTACAGGGAACTTCTTAGCTCTCCTGTCACACCACTCTTACAGACCCCACACAGCCAAGTTTTAAAAGCCATGCCCAGTAGAGGAGCAGCAGTCTGGCACTTTTCTTTGCCTACCGTCAGCTCTTTGTGCCCTCGCTGATTAGATGTATTGCTGTGTTTATTTGTTAGCACTGCACTGGAGGATGTACATTGCTCCTTTATTGCCAGTCTGTTTCATGTCCCAGCATATCCTGCAGATCTGATGGGAGGTTTCTACTGCCCAGTTAGAGCACAAGAGACCGCCTGCAAAGCCATGGCAAGTAGGACTGTGTGTGGATGACTGTATGTGCGGTTCCAGAATGTCATTCTTATCCTTCCTCACCCCTTAATCACTGACCTTGAATGGGGTCTCTCTCGGCTATTGGAACACTTGATATGTGCATGTTTGTAATGGCTCAACTGACTCTCCAAAGATTGAAGGGGGAATAAGGGTAAGCACAGTTTTTATAACATTTTAGGTTTCTTTTACAGCTCTGGACATCTATAGAAAATTCTGTAGAGAGCTCCAGTTGAAACCTTCTTGAAGCTGACCAAAAAACAAATAGATTTCCAGACCATCATAAGGATCCAGAGGTGCCTATGACCACAGTTTATCAACTTGGATTCATACAATCTTTTTGGGTGGACGTTTATTTTATTTTTAAATTTTCAATAACTTTCTTTTAGATTATCTTTGTAGATTTAAATGCATACTACATCTAGAACATTTTATACAATTACATTCTGAATGTAGAGGTGTTTATCCGGTTGATTTTACTTCCAGACAGACATGTTTAAAGTCTTAATCAACAGATGGTTTTAAGGACTTCTGATATTGGCAGGTGGCAATGCGAGCTTTGGGGTTTGATGTGAAGAAAGCAGATGTTCTAAGAATCCTAAAGGATTACGACGGTGAAGCAACAGGGAAAATTACTTTTGATGACTTTAATGAAGTTGGTAAGTTCTGTTTTTACTGAGGCAAATACGTTTTTTTTTTTTTTTACAATGAATAAATGGCTCCTTCAATTAATTTACTAGATATATAATTTAAAGCAGAATTCCAGACAAACAGCTAAATTCTTGGAAATAGCTCATCTGTTTTCGGCTCCTGTTATCATGCTCATTGCACTGCAACACACCTGATTGGCTCTTTGTGCAGCTTCTCCCTCCCCATCTGTAAGTTTTTTTTATTTTTTATCTTGATGCATTTTGTGCATTAAGATAAAAAAGCCTTTTGTGTGCAGCAGCCCCCTAAGGGCCAGTTCACACCAGATGCAGTTCTGTGTGCTTTTTTTCTGCACAAAATGCATGCACAGTGTTTTCCATTTATTCCAATGGCTCTAGTTCACAACATGCAGTCAGTTTCCGGTCAGTTTCTGCACCGGAAACTGACTGCATGGTGTGAACTAGAGCCAACAAGAGCCATTGGATGACATGGAAGACACTGTGCATGCATTTTTTAGTGCAGAAAAAATGCGCACAAAACTGCGTCTGGTGTGAACTGGCCCTAATACTTACCTGAGCTCAATACTTATCTTGATCCAGCGATTGTTGCACGAGCGACTCGGCTGTCCAGCACTCTCCCTCCTCATTGACTGAGACACTAGCGAAGCGCTATTGGCTCCCGCTGCTGTCAATCAAAGTCGGTGAGCCATTGAGGAGTGAGAGGGTGCCAAGCCATGGCTCTGTGTCTAAATGGACACTGGGAGCTGTGGCTTGGCTCAGGTGCCCTCAAGCAGCTTGCTGTGGGGCACTCAACAGGAGGGAGGGGCCAGAAGCGGGACCTGAGAAAAGGAGGATCGGGGCTATTCTGTTCAAAGCCATTGCACAGAGCAGGTAAGTATTGTATTGTTTTTATTTTTAACAAAATAAAAACAGGATTTTAGTATCACTTTAGGGATGTATTAATGAATATAGCACTGCATTCATTTGTGTCTTTTTATATCTGTCTGGAATTCAGCTTTAAAGGCCAAGTCCGGTTTATTTGCAAAAAAAAATAAAAAATGAAATGTGCATTTTATTTTTATTTTTTTGCATTCAGCATGCAAAGCTTTGCAGCTGCAATCTGGATTGTGGGTAAAAATAAAATATTCCTACAGAGCATTTTTTTTGTCAAAAAAGTGCAGTGTAGGAAACATTTCAGTTAAAAATTGTCTAAAGTTAAATTTAGGGCCATTACCAGGGTGTGTGGAAGTGATTAGGCAGCCTCCGCTACCAATGACATTTCTACGCTGGTGGCAGCAAAAAGGTTCAAGTCATAAAATGGATTTTGTAGGATGCTTATATAAACTGTTCCGACATGTTTATGTAAAGGAGGTTTCCATTTTTTTTAACACCTCTATGGCTTCCTACTTTGTCCAGAGGAGGACTAAATAATGCGTTATCATGTTTGACCCAGTGCCAATAATACAGAACGTGTTAATCTGTATTATATTCCGCTCATTCATTATATTTTTTAGGTTTTTAGGTCTTTAGGTCGCATTCAAAATGTTGTGCTGTGGTAATATTCTCATTACTAGTATGCACAGTAATGCATGTTGTAGCAATGCCATGATGTTCACCCTAATGCCTCTTGCTGATGTATGAGAGAGTTATGCTGTGCTGTCAAATTGTTACAAGTCAGACAGACTCCTTGTTGGGAGGGCCTGAATACACTGATCAGCTGTTATACAAGTGAAAAGAAAAAGTCACAGAGCTGCTATTTTTTTTGTACCGGGTTGCAGCCGATATAACAAGAATTGCAATTGGCAGAGTTTTGTGAAGGCTGCTGACCAGATTTGTTTGGTATATATAAACTACATAGCAGTTTGTCTGATTATGGTAGTTTGTATTCGAATTCTGTTTTCATTGGATTAATATTGTTAATGCAGTAAGTATTTATATTACTTTTTCTTTTAATACAGTTACAGATTTAATACTGGAGCGTGATCCCCAAGAAGAGATGCTCAAAGCTTTTAAACTGTTTGACGATGATGACTCAGGAAAAATTAACTTGAGGAATCTGCGTCGGGTTTCCCGGGAACTTGGAGAAAACATGACGGATGAAGAGCTGCGGGCTATGATTGATGAATTTGACAAGGATGGTGATGGAGAAAGTGAGTTATAAAAGTATTCAATGTAGTGTTTTCATTTTAGTTATTGGGGCGTGTACAAGAGATGAAATACAACCCCCATTTCAAAAACATTGGGACGCTTTATATCTTTAAATGTAATACATAAAAACTGAATTTGCAAATCTCATAAACCCATATTTTATTCACAATCGAAAACGTATCAAATGTTTAAACTGAGACAATATACCATTTTGGGAAAAATTGTGTTTTAAATAGGGCTGTGCAAATTAACTTTTAATTAATCGATTAATCTTTAATTTTTTTGATCGATCAAAATCTTTTTGATCGATTAAAATTCATTTGATTGGTTCTCATCTCTCTGCCGGCTATTGGGCCTTCAGGGAGTTCCGTCGGCGATCTGGTGACGTCACGGACACCGGCGGGGCTTGTCGTGTCCATCTGAAGGGCTCCTTTGCTGTGCCTTCATATCTGCATGCCGACGGGACCGTACTATCTGCCACACGCAAGGGCTGTTACACTTCCCTCTATTAAACTGGGATTCTACAGCCATCCACTGGGAGTTGTGATAGTTCCCTTCATGGGACATCTACATGCTGACGGACTGATGTTAACCCCTCCTCATCTGGATTCAGCAGTGGTATCGTTGTACACAGGGCTTTTTTTCTCAGAGAATAGATGCAGGAACTCCCTACTTCCAAGTCACCTGTTGTGTGCACCCCCTACCCACCTCCGAGCACCATACCTTGGTTCCAACCCTCTACTTACATCTGAGCACCATTCGTTGGTTCCACCCCCTACCTACCTCCGAGCACCATTCCTTGGTTTCACCCCTACCCACCTCTGAGCACCATTCTTATTTTCCACTCCCTACCCACCTATGAGAACCATGCCTTGGTTCCACTCTCTACCAACCTCTGAGCACTATTCCTTGGTTCCACCCCTACCCACCTCTCAGTAATAGTATCACAACTTGATACTTGGTTCTGAATCTAAGTAATTTGTATATGATAGGAAGTAAAAAAGATCACCTGTAGCCAGCAACAATAGACTCTGGCTAGCTAACAAAAATAGACCCCTCCTTCAACAGTTGATGTCTCCCAGCAACGATTGTCTCCCAGTAGATCCTCTACCAGCAACAATAGACCTCCCCAGCAACAATAGATCCCCACAGCAGCCAGCATTAATAGACCCTCCAGTACACCCCAGCACCTCTTGCCATTACATACATTCAGAGCTGAAGGTGCCGGAACTGCGTTCCCCCACGTTTCTGCTGAAAAAAAGCCCTGATTGTACACATTTTTATACCAGTATCATACTTAGCTACATGTTTTTATGACTGCTTTTGCTGCTGTTTGGTATTACTCGCACCATGTTTACAGTTTATGTAGCTACATCGATTTTATTTCCAGTGCAATATTTATTTTGTTACCTACTTGAAGACTATAAAAGTTTTAATGCTATTCCCATCGAGCTCTGCCTTTGTGTGTTTTTTGTATCCTGCTATCCATTTTTTCAGTGGTTGGTAGCTGCACTGGGAATCAGCCTGCAAGGAGATCAGCTAAAAGTAGTTGAATCTGTTTGTGCTTTATAATTAATCGAAATTAGTCGATTAAAAAAATAAATGATTAATCGAACACAAACATTTTGATCAGTAACAGCCCTAGTTTTAAATATATCAAAACACATAAACGTTAAAGCAAGATGCCATGAGAGCATGAAGGTTGGATCACTCGAGCTGCTTTCAAGGATACACTTGGAGTAGTGATGAAAACAAACAACGATGAACAGCGTTCAGGACCCTCAGTGCAAATAAAACAAATCGTGGTAATTCACCAACACAGGATCCTAAATGGATGTAATTCTAGGTGTACAAAACTGCCCAGTAAGTTGTAAAGTACCTTTTGTTTATTTATTCCAGAGCGTATAAAACAACAAGTCATTAAACAATCAATGATGGCAAGCAGTACCATTATGCCAGGTGTTCTGGGCTGTGCTGAGACATTGTACTCGTTCCCCGATGAAGAGGCCAGTATAAGGGTGGCAAAATAAACGCCTACAGACCATGATGCAGTCCTGTGTGCCGACTAGGCATGCTATGGATGACAGTCACCAGCCGCCACTAGAAAGTAGGAGGGAGCCAGTGTGGACCGCAAGCATGGGGGTTGCCGTGGCGACCCGTTTAGCACAAATGCGCTTTGTCAGGTCAAGGGGATACAGGCAACCAGCATATTTTATACAATTGAAATGGATTAAAAGTGAAACAAGGGGGCAAAGAATGGGCGAATCAACTAAGGAACCTGAGTGCCGATCTCCCATTATTGCCCTTACATAAATAATTAATAAGATAGGTTAAAAAGTTACTATTACGCCATTAATAATCACTTCTCTTGTGATTATGATCCAAACATATGTATCGCCAAAAAAATAATTGCTAAAAGTTGAACATTTTAACCACTTAAGACCCGGACCAATACGCTGGTAAATGACCCAAGGTGTTTTTGCGATTCGGCACTGCGTCGCTTTAACAGACAATTGCGCGGTCGTGCGACGTGGCTCCCAAACAAAATTTGCGTCCTTTTCTTCCCACAAATAGAGCTTTCTTTTGGTGGTATTTGATCACCTCTGCGATTTTTGTTTTTTGCGCTATATACAAAAATAGAGCGACATTTTTGAAAAAAAAACACTATTTTTTACTTTTTGTTAAAAACAAAATCAAATAAACTAAATTTTAGTCAAACATTTAGGCCAAAATTTATTTAGCCACATGTCTTTAGTAAAAAAAAAAATCGCAATAAAAAAAAATAGCTACCTAGCGGGAACAGCGACACTAATACAGCGATCAGAAAAATGATCGCTTAGTGACGCTGGCAATAGGGAGTGAAAGGGTTAACTAGGGCGGTGATCAGGGGGTTAAAACTTTATTAGGGGGGGTGGGGGGGCTATCCTGAACCTAACACTAACTGTTTTTTACACTGCCTGTCACACTGACACTAAATGCAGTGATTAGATCACTGCATTCAGTGACACTGTGACAGGGGGGTGGGGGGGGGCGATCACAAGGGGTTAATATGCCTATGTGAGTGTGTGTCAGTGTTGTGTTGGTGCACACTTACTTGTGATGTCTTCTCTCATCAGCAGCGCTGGGAAACAGCGCTGCGATGAGAGAATACATCATTTCCTCCTTCCTGTGTAAACACAGGAGGAGGAAGTGACAGGTTGGGAGCGCGCTCCCATTGGCTGGGAGCGATCGCGGGGGGGCGGGTATTCGCCGACATCCGCCCCCAGATCCCGGATCGCTCCCGGAGCCAGGGGGACCCCCGCACGCCGCGGAGGGGGTCCCGATGGGACCCCCGAACCGCACTTAGGCGGGGACGTAAATTTACGCCCTTGTGCCTGTACGTGCCATTCTGTGGCCGTATATGTGCGTGCGGGGGTCCTTAAGTGGTTAAAGTGATACTAAAGCTTCGTTTTGTTTGAAAAAAAAAAAAAACACACAGCAAACATATCATACTTGCCTCCACTCTGCAGCTCGTTGTGCACAGAGTGGTCCCAAACACCTGTTCTGGGGTTGCGCGGCGGCTCCTCCCCCCATTAGATAACCCCCTCTGAGACGCTCTCTCCCAAGGGGGTTACCTTGTGGGCGCGTTCCTGTGTCATACACTCGTTGTCCATAGACGCCGAGTGTATGACTCGGCTCGCCCCCGGTGCCCACGTCAGTGGATTTGATTGACAGCTGCGGGAGCCAGTGGCTGCGCTGCTGTCAATCTATCGAATGAAAAACTGAGCACCCATAGAGAGAGCGACGCGGGATCACACTCACGGAAATTTGGGACTTGGGATGCATTAGGGTGAAAAAACACACAGGTTTGCAACCCCTTTAAAATTGACATGCAATTGGACAACAGTTATGATTCATATTATCTAACAAGAATCCATAGATTTGTATAACACATTTACTGTGAAAACTTCCCAATTGTAATGCCAACAAAAACGGGGAAAAAAAATGAATAAAAATCATCAATATTTTTCAGGAATACATGAAAAAAAATCACTGTCTGTTAACACAATTCCCTGTGCCTTCCAAAAATGCAAGTTGAAGCTCTATCATGCAAAGAAGAAGCCATTCCTGAACATGATGCAGATACACCAACGTCTTCTGGGCCAAAGCTCATGTAAAATCGTTTGTTGCAAAGTGAAAAACTGTTCTATGGTCAGATAAATTTAAATTTGACATTCTTTTTGGTAACCGTGAATGCCGTGTCCTCCAGACTAAAGAGGAGAGGAACCTTCTGGCTTGTTATCAGCGCACAGTTTAATAGCCTTCATCTCGGATGGTATAGGGTGTCTATGGAATGGGCAGCTTGCACCTCCGATAAGGCACAGTCAATGCTTAACAATATATCCAGGTGTTAGAGCAGCATATAGTCCCAACCAGACAAAGTAATTTTAAGGAAGGCTTTGCATATTTCAGAAAGGCAATGCTAAACCGCATACTGCAACAGCTCTGTAGTAGAAGAGTCTGGGTGCTTAAGGACCTTGCCTGTTTTTTTTCCGACTTGGTGTTTACAAGATTAAAACTGTTTTTTTTTTTGTCACACTGTATTTGCGCAGCGGTCTTACAAGCGCTACAGTAAAGTTAGCCCAATTTTTTTTTTTATTGTGAAAGATAATGTTACGCCGAGTAAAATGATACCCAACATGTCACACTTCAAAATTGCGCCCGCTCGTGGAATGGCGTCAAACTTTTACCCTTAAATCTCCGTAGGTGATGTTTATAAAAAATCTATAGGTTGCATTTTTTGAGTTGCAGAGGACTAGAATTATTGCTCTCGCTCTAACGATCGCGGTGATACCTCACTTGTGTGGTTTGAACACCGTTTTCATATGTGGGCGCTACTCACGTATGCGTTCGCTTCTGCGTGTGAGCTCATCGGGACGGGGCATTTAAAAAAAAAAATTTGTTTTCCTATTTATTTTCATTTTATTTTATACATTTTTACACAAAAAAAATAAAATAAATGGGTCACCTTTTATTCCTGTTACAAGGAATGTAAACATCCCTTGTAATAGAAAAAAGCATGACAGGTCCTCTTCAATATGAGCTCTGGGGGTCAAAAAGACCTCAGATCTCATATTTAGACTAAAATGCAAAAAAAAACTATTTGTCGTTTTGACGTCGCTTCCGCCCTGCTATGCTATGGAGACGGGTGGGGGCCATGTTGCCCTCACTCGTATCCCAGCCGAGCAGGAGGAAGGACTCGATCGCCTCCGCCACTGCCGACGGCTCCGGTAAGCAGGGGAAGGGCGCGGGAGGGAAGACCACTGTTATCGTTTATGGACCGCTCACTGAAAAGATGGATATCTCGGTTGTGGCAGTGGCTGCTGCCGTTACCAAGATATCCATCTTTTAAAAAATTACGTATATGTACAGTGAGGGGTCCCTAAGTGGTTAAAGTAGAACTATAGGCAAAACTTTTTTTTTTTTTTTTTTTCATTTAGGATGGAGTATCTCTTCACTTTCTGTCCCATAGCCAAGCGGGAAGTGAGGGGAAATCTCTGCAAATTAAGGGAATCCCTTTGGGTCCCCGGGTCACAAGAACTATTGTCCCTATTGGAAGATTTCCTCTTGATGTTCTAATTCACCTCCACTCCATCCAATAATTTTTGTCTTTAGTTATATTATAACTGGCCTTCCTGCAGTCCAGACCTTTCATCAATTGAAAATATTTGCACTCTCCCTTACATCACAGAGCACCCCCCCCCCTTAAAATGAAAAATACGACAAAGACGACCCAGGACTGTTGAGCAGTTAAAATCCTATATCAAGAAAGGATGGGCCAACATTCCTCCCCCAAAACGCCAGCAACTGGTCTCCTCAGTTCCCAGATATTAAGAGTTTTGTTAAAAGAAGAGGGGATGATGCACCCCGGTAATCATGGCCTTATCCTAACTTTTTTGAGATGTGTGGCTGCCAACAATGTCAAAATGATTACCTTATTTATTTTCTTAAAATGGTACACTGTCTCAGTTTAAACATTTAATATGTTTTCTAAAGTGAATAAAATATGGGTTTATGAGCTTTGCAAACCCATTGCATTCTTTTTTTTTTAATGTAGATTTTACACAACTTTCCAACTTTTTTGGAATTGGGGTTGTAGAAATGTTTTATCAGTTGTTATTGGGATTTTGATTTTGAAAGCTTTTCATAATATTTTTTTAGAGTGTGTTCTGTGATTTGAGTAATTGCTATTTATTGTAAAATACACTAAATGGTATTTATCGCTATTGGAATTTTAAATGGACATTGCACAACTGGACTAAACAGATTGTCCCATAGTGCAGGGCTCAAAATTTCAAATCCTAAACTACTAACCAGGCCTCAAGCGTACTCGCCACCAGTTGCCCCACCCAACCCCTACCATGTCCCGCCCCCCTAATCCCGCCCCTAGACACGTCCTCACAAATTATCTCATGAGATGACACTTAAATGTTTTATGCAGAATTAAGTTATAAAAATAAATATTAACAACAACTATTTTATTCTCTATTTCATCCTAGGCCACATCAGCATGATTGTGTTCAAATGGGCCAGTTGTATCTGTAATATTAGATGTCCAGTGCATCCCCTCCCCATACATTAGATTTCAAGAGCCACGCCACCATCAAAACTTGAGTCCCCCACTCTCCCTTACATCACAGAGCACCCCCCCCCCCTTTTCTTATGCTGCTGCTGGGAAGAAGCTGGATGCATTGCTTAAAAGCAGAAAGTAAGGCCCGGATTCACAAAGCACTTACGCCGACGTATCTCGAGATACGCCGTGTAAGTGTAAATATGCGCCGTCGTATCTGTGTGCTGTGCCCACAGAGCTAAGATGCGCCTAAAAACTGGCTTCAGTCCACCGACGCAACTTGCCTACGCCAGCGTATCGTGGGCGCATAGTTACGCTGGACGCATCTGGCGCTAACATTGATTTCCTACTTAAATATGGAAATGAGGGAGATACGTCGATTCACGAACGTACTTGCGCCCGGCGCATAATATACGCGGTTTGCGTAAGTCGTACGTCCGGCGTAAATTTGTTCCCCATATTGGAGGCGCAACTCATGCAAAGGTATGGACCAGGGAACGAATGCCGTCAAATTTTACGTAGTTTACGTTGTACGTGAATAGGGCTGGGCGTAGGTTGCGTTTGCGTCGTAGGCAGTGTTTCGATGTATCTTAGGCAGTTGTTTCGATTTGATTGTGAGCATGCACACTGGGATGCGTCCAAGGCACGACGCATGTGCAGTTCGTTTTAAGTACTTTTGTGACGCTCGGCCCATCATTTGCGCTTCATTTAAATGTATCCGGCCCACTTCCACTTACGCCTACGAATATACGCTACGCCGGCGCAAAGCTGGGAGCATTTGTTTTGTGAATTTCGCCTTCCCCTCCCCTCCCCTCCCCTGTTGTCAGGAGCATGAAGTTTAAAAAAGGTATTTTGTTTAAATAAAGGATACTTGTCCAATGTTTGGTGGTTATGTTATGGAGCCTTTGTACGAACAAATAGAGATAACTGGAGTATTCCTTTTAAAACAGGGAAAGTCACCATAGAGGTCAACTAACTGCAGTTCTTAAAACCCACATTACCCCCCACCCTTACTTCTTTTGTATATAACTAAATATTACTGGATTGATGTCTAAAACATACCTTTTCTTTTGTGTATACAGTAAATATAGAAGAATTCATTTCCATAATGACTGGCGACATTTAACGTAAAGTCGAGGATCTGGTTTTCTACACGTTATAACTTGCCAGAAGCGAATCATTGTGAACACTTTTATTACGGACCAACTCTGATGCGGAAGTCAGTATTTTGTAGCATATTTATGTTCTGGTGGAATTCTTCTAAATTTTTAGTATAGTTCTATTTGTAAAATAGTTTTTTTTTTTATGCAGCTGTAATTAAATTGCACAATACTTTGTAAACTGGAGTGGTTGGTGTTTTCCTTTATCGCAGTTCAGTTACTGTACAATTTCCTATACACTCATTAATACACTGTATTGCTATACATAACATTATCATCAAATCACAAAACCTGAACACATGCAGTATATTCATGACTATGCATAATTTACAAATGTTATTAACTTTTTTTTTATTTTACATGCACATGATGTTTACTGTTTTAAATTGGTATTGTCTATGACAGGGGTCTCAAACCCAATTTTTTCACGGGCCACATCAGCATTATGGCGAGTTAACATAAGACTTAAAGTGATATTAAAGTCTTAAGTTTTCTTGTTTCAAAATAACAAACATGTTATACTTACCTGCTCTGTGTAATGGTTTTGCTGGCACTCCTGGCCCCTCCCTCATGCTGAATGCCCCCACAGCCAGCAATTCCTGGCTACTGCTGGAAGTAAAAGGGTGAAGGGCTGATGCCACTTGCACAATTTGCTGCTGTCTGAGTTCTTTTGGGCCTGGCCAAATGGTGGGCATGGGCAAAAAGTTGAGTGCATAAAATAGGTCAACCTAAAATATGGAGTGGTCAGTATTATCTAATATGCAACATAGCATATATAATGATGTGGCATATACCTGTAGAGTGCAGGGGTCAAGACTTTTTACAACTTTAGATGCTCAGTGCGCCCCCTTACATTGGTGGTCAGTGTTCAATATACCCTCATACACTGGTGGTCGGTACTCGGTGTATCCTGCATTGGCAGTCTGTGCTCAGCCTACCCTTTTATACTGGCAGTCAGTGCTCGGTGTAATCACTTCCATACACAATCACTGCTCAGTGTAACCTCCTACATTGGTAGTCAGAGCTCAGTGTAACTATTATTGGTGGTCAGCCCACGTGGTAACCGCTTACATTGGTGGTCAGCATTTAGGGTAACCACTTACATTCATCCTCTTCAAGCTCTCTCAGATTGGTGGCTGAAGGGCAGTAAAAGCAGGTGTTTGAGCCTTGGATTTTACTGCCCCCCCCCCCCAAACGAGGAGATAAATTCCCATGCCCCCTTTATATTGGTAGTCAGAATGCCCACCTTTATTGATGGGCAGCATGTTCCCCTCCAATCCTATCCACAGTATACTTACTGTTTAGACCGAGGTGCAAGTGAGCAGATGGGCGAGCAAGAAGGCAGGCAGGGTAACCACCTCTTGAGTACAAGTGCCACATGCTGAGGAGATAGACACTGTGATGATAGGGTACTCTCTAGTGTCCCCGTGAATGCACACCACCCGTAAAGTTTTGCTTACCGGACCGATCTTCCCAGTTACTCTAGGATGAATAAGGGTTACCATGCTTCCAGAGTCCAATAAAGCCCAGGCAGGGAGGTGGTTCACTTGGACTTCACACTCAAACTTTTTCTCATCCACGTCGAAATGTGTGGTGCATACTTTATGGGCACAGAAAGACCCCCTCCGCAGAACCCCGCATTCCATGGGCTCCTCTTGCAGTGGGCAGTGTGCCCGGGTATGACCCCAGGAATGACATTGCCAACATTGTACATCCCCTTCTCTCCGAGCAGGACCAGAACGCTGAGGAGGTACCGGGGGTGACTCTTGGCCTTCCGGGGTGTTTGTTTCAGGGCTCCTTAAAAACATCCTTTCGAAGGGCAGCAGTTGGTCGAACAGGCCGTGGCAGACTGGGTCCTATGCGCTTGGTAGGTCCGAGCAGGTCCTCCACCACTGTAAATCGTTCCACCATCTCAACAAGGAGGTTTGCTGTTTTGGGGTCTCTATGGCTGACCCACCGTTGAAGGTCATCTGGCAGGGACCTCGGGTATCGGTCCAGCACGACCCGCTCCACAATTTGGGGGCCAGACAACACCTCAGGCTGCAGCCATTTTTTCACTAGTTGCACCAGGTCATGCATTTGAGACCGGGGTGGCCAATCTGGACGATATTTCCATTGGTATACTCGTTGGGCCCGAATGACCATAGTCACCCCCAGACAAGCCAGAATTTCTGCCTTTTAACTTTTGATAATCTTTAGCATCCTCTGGCCGCAGGTCGAAGTAGGCTTTTTGATGATCTCCGGTGAGAAAAGGAGCAATGAGACCGGCTCACTGGTCCTGAGGCCACCCTTCTCTCTTTGCTGTCCTCTCAAATGTAGCCAGAAATGCCTCTACATCATCGCTCGGGGACAATTTCTGCAAAAAATGGCTTGCCCTCACAGTCCCCTGGTTGCCAGGGGCAACAGCCGTTTGTTCCCGAACCTGAGACAGCTGCTGCACTGCTTCCTTTAAAGCAGTCACCTGAGTCTGCATAACCTCTTGCTGGGCTGCCAACTGGGCCACCAACAGGCGGGTATTTTCTTGCTGCAGAGTCAGCGCCTCCTCATAGCGGGTCTGTGCTTGCATGTTAGCCAGGGTCAGCTGTTTAATTAGCTCCTCCATAATTAGCTCCTCCATTATTTCAGCTTTCAATGCTTGTGCAGCTTTAACCCAGGACTAAGGATGAGCTTCGGCGTGTTCGCATGGAACACGTGCAGAGCCCGCCAGGAAGTGTGCACGGCGCTGCGCTAATCACAGCCAGGGAGACATTTCCCGATCTCTGCAGCCGAGCATCGGGACAATGTCTCCCTGGCTGTCATTAGCGCAGCGCCGTGCACACTTCCTGGCGGGCTCTGCACGTGTTCCATGCGAACACGCCAAAGCTCATCCTTACCCAGGACATAAGTCCAATATACTGCCCCTTTTAAATGTCAGTTCAATATAAAGTCCAATGCAAAAAAAAAAAATGTTTCTTTATCGTACATCACGGGACACAGAGCAGCAATCCATTACTATGTGGGTTATAGAGTCTACCCTTAGGTGTGGACACTGGTGTAATTAACTACACAGGAAGTTCCCTCCCTATATAACCCTTCCCATACTGGGAGCTCCTCAGTTTTTTCATCAGTGTCCAAGGTGTTGGTCACGAATGAACATGTGCTCTTAGGAGCTCCACTGGAGGGATCCATGCTGGATGTAAAAAACCTCCATAAATCTGGATCCGTCCAAGGTGCTTCATAGCCAAAGTGGACGGTACCCGGGCCTCGGTATGAAGAACGAGGTTTAGCCTATAATGCCTCTCTGCGGAGGGCTGGATCCTGGGTTCCAGAACTTTGTGCCCTCCAAGGACCAAATGTTTTTTCTGCTGCCAGGATGCTATATAGGTCCAGGGGAGTTGGTGTTCCTGCCATGGACCCCGGTCCCTGAAGGTCTAAGACAATACCCACGGTGAAGGGGCAAGATTGGGCCTCTTGCTTTGCAATACCCTGCAGCGTGGAGAAGGTAAGAGGAGGGCCTACGGGACTTGGTTCGACAGTAGGTCCTCCGTGGGGGACTTTGGGTCTCGCCTATATTATGCTTCTATGCATGGGCAATGTAAACCACTATGTCTTCTGAGACAGGATGGCTCAGGGCACCCATATACCTCCCCTAGCCGGCATGCAGCCTGGCCCACCATGTCTGTTAGACATGATGGCTGCAGTACCTATATATCTCCCCTTGAAGGGGCCGGTACATAAAAAAAAAAAAAAAAAAAAAATATGCCCTTAATCCTATACAAAGGATTGTCTTCCGTGAGTAGCTGCAAGTCTTATCTGTGTTTCCACTACTATGGGCAGTAGAAGACATGCCTGATGTTTTTGCTTACCATGCTTTCCAAAAATGGAAGCTTAAGTGTTAGCTGATCTATTGTGTGTCCCACTTCCATCGCTTCAGGCTCTACCATGTTGCACGTGCTCACCGGCTCAGTGCAGTCGCAGAGAAGGCTCTTCAAAGGGCCCGGACATCAGAGCTCTGTAAAGCTAGGGGGACACAAGCGTAAGCACCTTGTGTGAGTTGGATACAGATTAATCATAAGACGCCTACTCCGCATCTAGCTGTGCAAATTAGCAGGCATTGTTTGCCAGACTAAGTTCAGCTGTTGATGCACCTGGGTTAAGTGCCTCTGCTTTTAGCTTAGGACTTGGTCTCCCCATTAAATAAGGTCAGGGGTAGGAATATAAAGAGATCGCCACCTGAACCTGGTGGACCCTTATTCTCCTCTGTAGAGACTTAAACAGCTCATAGATTGAGCCATCAGACCTGTCAGGCAATGCAGCCTCCCCCCAACATTGCAGTCACTCTGCATGTGTTTTGTTTTTTTGCATCACATTTGTAGTTCTACAAGAGGTTAACTGCTAGGTTCGCAGCATCCTCACAAGAAGCAAAAAAAAAAAAAAAAGGGTGTGCCCCTTTTCCTGCTTTAATCCTGAAACAAAGGGATTAGAAGGCCTGGGGATAAAGCTTCACTGTCAGAGGACAGGAGCTGCAGACTAACAAAGAGAAGCTATCAAAAGCCCTACAGGTTCTGATTGCACCTACAGTATTTTTAGAGATTCATGCTGCATATATCTTCCCTCTGTCTAGTCCGCCTAAGCCTCTATCTTCTCCTTGGAGTGTAAAGAGAGGTTTTCCTAGGTGGCTAGTAAGACCTCCATATAGTCCTCAGCCTGGTGTCGGCTTCAGGCTAACCAAATGCATCGGAGGGATGCACAGTTGCTGGCACACATTGCTAACGTCTCTTATTTGAGGAAACGCACATCTGCAGAGGATAATTTCCTCTTTACCAGTCCGCATGTTGCATAAGATACATGAGTTTGGAATGCATGTGGGATAAAAACAAGTAACAGAGCAGATTCTATTGTGGATCGCATAAGCATACATGTTTCTGTCTGTATGGTGCTGCATGTTTGTATGTATAAAAATACTGTATCACACGTGGTTACCTGATCACCCAAATCCTGGATTACCCAAGGATATTTGGTCACACAGAAGGGCTTGTTTTCACAAAAGTGCCTAAGGTCGCATAAAAATGCTGAATCGCATAAAGACGTTTGTAGGCATAAAAATGCTGAATCACACATGATTACCTGATCACCCAAGTCCTTGTTTTCCCCAAGGATGTTTGGTTACACAGAAGAGGTTTGTTTCCACAGAAATGCCTAAAATCGCATAAAGTTGCTTGGATGCAAAAAAGATGCTGGATCACACATGGTTACCTGATCATCAGCGTCCTGGATTACCCAAGGATGTTTGGTCACTTAAATAGGATTGTTTCCACAAAAGTACCTAAAGTCGCATAAAGATGCTTGTATGCATAAAAATGCTGAATCACATAAAGGATGCTTGTATGCATAAAAAGGTTGAATCACACAGGATTACCTGATCACCCAAGTCCTTGATCCCCCAAGGATATTTGGTCACGCAAAGAGGCTTGTTCCCACAGAAATGCCTAGAATCGCATAAAGAGGCCTGAAGGCATAAAAATGCTGAATCACACAGGATTACCCGATCACCCAAGTCCTGGATTACTCAAGGCCTAATAGGATCGCTTAAAGATGCTTGAATGCAAAAAGAAGCTGGATCACACATGGTTGTTGGATCAACAGAGTCCTGGATTACCCAGGGATACTTGATCACATAGAGAGGCTTGTTTCACAGAAATGCCTAAAGTCGCATTAAGATGCTTGGGTGCATAAGGATGCTGAAACGCACAGGGGTGCTTGGTCACACAAGGGTTCTTGTCCGCACAGTAGTGCTTAAAATGCATAAGATGTTGATCGCATGGAAGATGCTGCATCACATGCATGGTTACTTTAAAGTTGCACATGGTGGCTTAATGATGCAATACAGGATGCCTTGTGTTTGCATAGAGATACGTGTCTGCATGGGTTCATGTGCACATTGTTGCATAACACATTTATAGCGCATGCTTGCTTGCAAAGATGCTCGTTCCAGAGCACACATGCTATATGCATGTTTGGCGTGAGACATATTTATATGATTTCATGCTTCCATGAACACACGCTGCCATGTACACACGCCTCCATTGAGGCATATGGCTTTAACACTTGCCACATACACATATGGGGAGCCAGTTGCATATGTGTTTATTTACTTGGGACTGCAGAGGTTGTCAGCGTTTCGCAGGGGAACAGCACTATCTCCAGTTGCTGGTCTTGCCCTTTTGGGTTAGCCTCCGTGCCTGGGTTGTCAGGGTGCTAGGGCCCGCCTCTAGCAGGTCTGTAGGCCCAGGGTATAGCAGTAATGGCATACCGAAGCAGACTCCTGCTGATGGATCAGTCAGCAGCATGGCTGGACCTAAGGGTGTCCAGCATGGTCAGGTATCTGGATCTCCTGGGTTAGGATCCCAGTCTAAGATACATTCTTCATTGACAAGAAGCTGGGTATGTTTTGTACAAGGAGAGTCCTTTTGGCCTCAGACAAGACCATCGCTATGAGAACGTTGGTCTAGGTGGTTACGGCAAGGAACAGTTCCTTACTTTTGGCCTTCTGCTTAAGGCACTAGGGAAGATGCTGGCTTCATTCAAGACAGTTCCCTATACTAACTTTTATTCAGGACTGTTATAAACAGTATTGTGTTGGCCTAGAAAGAGTGGATCTTGACCTAGCATTATCCAAAGAACCCGGTCCCAGAGATATGCTGGAATTCCTCTTGGTGGTTCTTAACTAAAGGGTTGCCAGGTCAGGAAGAGGCCTTGGCCTAGGGGAAGTAGTCAAGCTCCAAGGGGGCCGTGTCTGTCAGCTAGAGCTACCGATGGAGCATCTGGCTTAGGGGCCTGAACGTTCAGGTGGCTGGTGGGTTCGGTCAGAGTTCAATCAGACTATACCATATTATGTGATTTACTTAATTTACCAAGGAAGAGCTTGTGCCTTGCCTATTGACATTCGTCATTTCATGAAATGCAGAATTGGCAGGCGATTCGCTGGAGCCGTCGACAAGTGTCTCTGGGAGAATGACCTCTACACCCCAACTGTTTTCCTGACCAAGGGCCACAGAAATAGTACCCTGTACATAAGATGTATTGGCGTCCAGGCTCAACAAGAAATTGAACAGCTTGGGGTCAAGGACAAGGGATCCACCCGCATGCGGGGCAGATGTGTTAGTAATCTGGTGGGACCAGTGGTCACTGGTTGTGTCTCTCCCCCCAGTGCCGCGGCGTTTGTGGCTTCTATGCAACATTAGAGGATGGCGGAAGCTGGCCTGATTACTCCGGCATAGCCCTGGCGACCTTTTCTGTGCAGGGACAGTAGGGGGTGGTAGTAGAGGACCCACGGTCCCTTACATCTTGTCCAGGCCTACTTCGAAGGGGGTATTACATCCTGTCTTGCAATAGGTGAATTAATGGTCTGGCTATTTTAGCCCACATTCTTCAGGATCGGGGCTTTTAGAATCGGCGGCACTTCCTTGATTCATACAGGAAAGCATGGCCTCCAGGACCAGATATCCTAGGATCTGGAAGGCCCATGTTCCTGGTATGAAACAGATGGTGGCATCCTTGGAAGT
Source organism: Rana kukunoris (assembly GCA_029574335.1). NCBI lineage: Eukaryota > Metazoa > Chordata > Amphibia > Anura > Ranidae > Rana > Rana kukunoris. The sequence continues at coordinate 123,137,584 of CM056049.1, read as the reverse complement.
TTGTCAAAGATAAAATTCCTGCCTTCCTGCATTTGGAAAGGAGACAAAGCTAACCTTAAGTTACATTAAGGATCCGATCTCGGCCTGGCTTTCAAAGGTCGCTTGCTTCACACTCTCCTTATTCCGAGCCATTATACAAGGGGTGACGTGCATAAGTCCACCAGTTTAGTCGCCCTTGTGCTCGGAGGATTGGCTCTAGTTTTGTCGGCTTACAGGGTCAGCTCCGTGGGCCGATGCACCATGTTTCCCTTCAGCCTTTAACAAGGGAATTGGTGTTCTTGGTTGTGGTAGCCTCCAAGAGAGTTTCAGTATTGCCAACTTCTTGGTATAAATCCAGACTTACCTATTCTTACAAGTAGGGTAATGTTAATCCTCACCCAGCCTTATTTACTAGAGGGATCTAATGTTCATTTAAATCTAGATATTCTTACCTTCCCCTTTTTCAAAACCTTGTTTTCGGAAGGAAAGGTTATTGCTTTCTCTCAGTAGAGATGAGAGCAGTTAAGATATCTATCTGAAGGTTCAGATATAGAAAGCTGAAGTTTTTATTGTGCTGCCAGAAGACCCTAGGTGTGGGCTGGCAGTGTTCAGTTCCGATATTAAAATGGTTACACTCTCTCTCCTTGGAGTAGAAGGGTCAAGGCCTATCTGAAGCGGCTGCTCGGATACGGAAAGCTGAAGTTGTTGTTGCGCTACCAAGAGGCCCCAGGAAAGGGCAGGCAGCGTCTAAAATCAACTGTTTTCAAGATTGAATTATCAGGGTATTATTCAGGCTTGTGGTTCAGAGAGTGGTACTCCCCCTGTTTCTTGGGGATAGTAAGCGCTTTATGCGCGATGCTTTACCAAGCCTTTATGACGCAGATTTTCAGGGCCGCAACTTGGCGGCTGTGCTTAGGTTCACTGATTCTTGTCAGATGTACATAGGAGGGCAAAAGGATGCAGCTTTTTGGCGCAGTATGCGGCAGGCAGCATTGTAGGTCCTCACGTCTGATGGCGGTCTGCGTTGTTTGTGTCTCCCTCCCCTCAGTAAGCATTGCTTTCGGACATCCCACATAGTAATGGATTGCTGCTCTGTGTCCCGTGATGTACGATAAAGAAAATAGGATTTTTTATGACAGCTTACCTGTAAAATCCTTTTCTTGGAGTACATCACGGGAAACAGAGCTCCCGCCCCTCTGGTTTGGGGATATTGGGACACTTATTGCTTTGCTACAAAAACTGAGGAGCTCCCAGTATGGGAGGGGTTATATAGGGAGGGAACTTCCTGTGTAGTTAATTACACCAGTGTCCACACCTAAGGGTAGACTCTATAACCCACATAGTAATGAATTGCTGCTCTGTGTCCCGTGATGTACTCCAAGAAAAGGATTTTACAGGTAAGCTGTCATAAAAATCCTATTTTCTCTTCTTATGCCTGTTATTCTGTCCTGCCCGCATTCGAGCATCAGTGTAATGTTCGGGGGACCAGCTTGACCGCAGGACACAGGCTTTGTAAATCCAAAACTGGGCTTTATTAAACACAAATGGCTTCACAGCAGCAAAACAAAATAAATAATCAGTCTCACCTACTCGTAGAGCTCAGTACTGCTATCGCACAGTTCAACAGTCCTTGCAGGTAAGTCCTTCAGCAGCAGGCTTCCAGGCAGGACACAGCCAAGTCCTTTCAAAGCTCTTCCCAGCTTCTCATAGCTTTTGCAGCATTCACTTGTCCAGCATTACCATGCATAAACTCTGCTACACTCCTTCACTCTCACTTCCTGTCCTGACTTAAGCCATATCCTGGACAGGTGCATTAACCCTTTCCGATCTCTTAAAAGGACCATAGCCCAAATAAAGGGTAAACATAACGTCCTTCCAGGACCCAGCCACGGCGTCCTATACAGTATATAAATCCTGTAAAAAATAATAATAATAATATATATGTGATCAGCTGTGATTAGACACCGCTGATCACATGTTAAAGGACCACTGTGATTGGCCCTTAACCCTGATCTGTGATCGGCTGTGTCTAAAGGACACGGCGGATAGAGAGCACACCCGATGTGCACCACAGGAGGCGGGGTTTTGGTAGGATATCTATTAATACCCTCCCAGATTTGGACAACTGCGATGTAGCCATCCTTTGGCTGTAGCATGGTCAGCAAGTGGGTTAAAGGATTAGTTCACCTTTTGAAAAAATAAATGCAAATTTTTTTTGCAGGTAAAAAAAAATGTGCATTGATTACGTTTTTCTTAGGAGCCTGCAGAGCATTGCACCCACGATCAGCAAGTCGTGGTACAATGTCCAGCTCCTGCAGAGTGTGAGCATAGCTGTCTGCTCGTACCTTGTATGGACAGGCAGCTACACAAGAGCAGGAAAATAAATGGATGACGAGGACGCGTATCACCAGTGCCCTTGCAGTTCATTTCAGAACTACAAGCCATCAGAAGCATTGACTGATGGTACTTGTAGGCATTCCTTCACAGGATACTGCGAATGCTTGACACGGCCATGTGGTCAATGATACAAAACCCCACATGGTCACATTATTTCCAAACTGTGATATCGGGTGCGGAGAGAGGGTCCCCCACCTGCTGTCATAGTAAGGACGTGGGGGGATATGAGAGGCTGCAGAGTCTGGAATATGTTGCATCCTAAAATCGGTATAACATGTTCCAAAGGTGAACTTATCCTTTTATTTTTATTTATTTGCCCAAAGTGTTATTATTTTTCTTTAATATTTTCTGAAGGAATGAAAGGGCCACCACACTCTATTTCAGCCTCTGTGTATGGTACCCAAACCTGAACAGTATATTTAAGATGTTGCAATGCTAATGCTTTTGTATAGTTGTAAAATTATGTATTTTTCTCTAATATAAGAAAGGATAAGTTCTATCTTTAATAATATCTATCTTTAGAAGCTGCAGTTTGGCACTGTATGTTTTTTTTTTTTTTTTATCAAGTCTGTGATCCACAAGGACACCCAGATCCCTTTTCATCATTGATTCACCCAGCCCCCACCAACCTTTTCCAGATTGTACATTGCGTGAATATTTTTAGCTAGGTTACATTTTTCTATGATGCCTTTCATTGAAGTATCTCCAGCCTAAAAACCTTTACAGGGTCTATGTATTTTCTACATATTGTCTTCTTAAAACAGAAGGTGGATACTTGTTATAATATCCTTTAGAAATCTGAAAAAAGGCCAAGCTTAGTCTTTAATCTATAATAAGAGTGCACCCATGGAGGTCATTCCTTTTTCACCCGGCCATCGATGCCTACAGAACACTGTGTCTATAGCCAGGGCCGGACTGGGAATAAAAACCAGCCCTGGAAATTATTTCCTACCAGCCCCATAGCATTATACCAGCCCAACATCATAACATCATGCGCTTTGCCGGCAGTATAGCTGTGGTGCCTATTCTTTTTAATGGGCAGGAGCGGCTCTTTCAGGGCGCTTTGCAGGCGCTATCTTTAGTGTTATAGCACCTGCAAAGCGTCTCAGTGTGAAAGGGGTCGAACTCTAATATAAAGGGGGGCACTGGTGACCAGAGACCACACATATCAGAGTCCACTGCATTCCCCTTTACATTGGAGTGCCCCCTTGCACTGTAAGGTTGAATCCTGCAGACTATGATATAAAGGGGGAATCTGGGAATGTGGGGAGGACTCTGGTGACCAGAGCCCACCTTCCGCAGAAAGTGAACACTAAGGAACACTAAGGTAAGGGGGGTTACTGATATAAGGTGGGAACCTTTAGATCAGTGCCCCCTTACAATATTGTATTGACACTCCCCCCCCTCCTCAGACTGGCCTGGCGGTGCTGTCACTGACCTCCTTTCAGGTGCACCATGCGTGGCTCAGTCACTCGGCTCCAGCTTGGTCCCATAGTTTCCTCTCCACAGTCCATACATGTCTGACTTTTCCCATGAACCCCCATCCTGGCAGCACTCCCACTCTCGACTCTGCTTCAGATCTGATATAAGACAAGAGATGGTTAGAGGCTGCGAATGGTACAGAGGAAATCAAAAGCTGCAAAGGGGGAGACAGGAGGTCAGAGGCTGCGCAGATCAGAGGCTGCGGATGGTAAAGGGGATGTCAGAAAATCAGAGGCTGCAGAGGGGGGGACAGGAGGTCAGAGGCTTCAGAGGGGGGGGCAGGAGGTCAGAGGTTGCAGAGGGGGAGACAGGAGGTCAGAGGTTGCAGAGGGGGGGGCAGGAGGTCAGAGGCTGCGGAGGGGGGGACAGGAGGTCAGAGGCTGCGGAGGGGGGGACAGGAGGTCAGAGGCTGCGAAGGGGGTGACAGGAGGTCAGAGGCTGCGGAGGGGCAGACAGGAGGTCAGAGGCTGCGGAGGGGCAGACAGGAGGTCAGAGGCTGCGGAGGGGCAGACAGGAGGTCAGAGGCTGCGGAGGGGGGACAGGAGGTCAGAGGCTATGGGGAGGGGACAGGTCAGAGGCTGCAGAGGGGGGGACAGGAGGTCAGAGGCTTCAGAGGGGGGGGCAGGAGGTCAGAATGCTGTGGAGGGGGGAACAGGAGGTCAGAGGCTGCAGTGGGGGAACAAGTGGTCAGAGGCTCTGGGGAGGGGAGAGGTCATAGGCTGCAGAGGGGGGACAGGAGGTCAGAGGCTGCGGAGGGGCAGACAGGAGGTCAGAGGCTGCGGAGGGGCAGACAGGAGGTCAGAGGCTGCGGAGGGGCAGACATGAGGTCAGAGGCTGCGGAGGGGCAGACAGGAGATCAGAGGCTGCGGAGGGGGACAGGAGGTCAGAGGCTGCAGGGAGGGGACAGGAGGTCAGAGGCTGCGACGGGGGGACAGGAGGTCAGAATGCTGTGGAGGGGGGAACAGGAAGTCAGAGGCTGCAGTGGGGGAACAAGCGGTCAGAGGTTCTGGGGAGGGGAGAGGTCATAGGCTGCAGAGGGGGGACAGGAGGTCAGAGGCTGCAGGGGGTCAGGGGCTGTGGGGAGGGGGCAGGTCATAGGGTTGCAGAGGGGGGGACAGGAGGTCAGATGCCGTGGAGGGGGGAACAGGAGGTCAGAGGCTGCAGAGGGGGAACAGGAGGTCAGAGTCTGTGGGGAGGGGACAGGTCATAGGCTGCAGAGGGGGGGGGCAGGAGGTCAGAGGCTGAATGGGAGGTCTGGAGGTCCAAGGGGGGGGGGGGGGAGTTCAGACGCTGCATGGGCGGTTACGAGGATGCGCAGATCAGAGGCTGTGGATGGTAAAGGGGCGGTCAGAGGCTGCAGATGGTACAGGGAAGGTCAGAGGCTGCGGAGGCTGGGGACAGGAGCAGGGGCGGACTGACCATTGGGGTTTTCGGGCTCTGCCCGAGGGCCCCATGCAACTAGGGGGCCCCATCAGGGTTGCCAGGCTCAATAAAACCAGGGACAGTATGTAAAAATCTGTGTTTTCTTTTGCATCTGTCACTGATATGTACGAAACCCACATGTTTTTGATGTGAAAAACCCGAGATTTTAGCTGCCCTGCCTCTGCACTGCCTTGTGTGGTGGCAATCTGTAAGCCCGGGGGGCCCCATATTCTTCTATTGCCCGGGGGCTCCATGAGTTGTCAGTCCACCCCTGGACAGGAGATCAGAGGCTGCAAAGGGGGGGGGACAGGAGATCAGAGGCTGCAGAGGGGGGGGGACAGGAAATTAGAGGCTGCAGAGGGTACAGGGGATGTCAGAAAATCAGAGGCTGCAGAGGGTACAGGGGAGGTCAGAGGCTGAAGAGGGTACAGGGGAGGTCAGAGGCTGCAGAGGGTACAGGGGAGGTCAGAGGCTGCAGAGGGTACAGGGGAGGTCAGAGGCTGCAGAGGGGGGGCAGGAGGTCAGAGGTTGCAGAGGGGGGGACAGGAGGTCAGAGGCTGCGGAGGGGGGGACAGGAGGTCAGAGGCTGCGGAGGGGGGGACAGGAGGTCAGAGGCTGCGGAGGGGGGGACAGGAGGTCAGAGGCTGCGGAGGGGGGGACAGAAGGTCAGAGGCTGCGGAGGGGGGGACAGGAGGTCAGAGGCTGCGGAGGGGCAGACAGGAGGTCAGAGGCTGCAGACAGGAGGTCAGAGGTTGCGGAGGGGGGACAGGAGGTCAGAGGCTGTGGGGAGGGGACAGGTCAGAGGCTGCAGAGGGGGAGGACAGGAGGTCAGAGGCTTCAGAGGGGGGGGCAGGAGGTCAGAGGTTGCAGAGGGGGAGACAGGAGGTCAGAGGTTGCAGAGGGGGGGGGGGCAGGAGGTCAGAGGCTGCGGAGGGGGGGACAGGAGGTCAGAGGCTGCGGAGGGGGGGGACAGGAGGTCAGAGGCTGCGGAGGGGGTGACAGGAGGTCAGAGGCTGCGGAGGGGCAGACAGGAGGTCAGAGGCTGCGGAGGGGCAGACAGGAGGTCAGAGGCTGCGGAGGGGCAGACAGGAGGTCAGAGGCTGCGGAGGGGCAGACAGGAGGTCAGAGGCTGCGGAGGGGCAGACAGGAGGTCAGAGGCTGCGGAGGGGCAGACAGGAGGTCAGAGGTTGCGGAGGGGGGACAGGAGGTCAGAGGCTATGGGGAGGGGACAGGTCAGAGGCTGCAGAGGGGGGGACAGGAGGTCAGAGGCTTCAGAGGGGGGGGCAGGAGGTCAGAATGCTGTGGAGGGGGGAACAGGAGGTCAGAGGCTGCAGTGGGGGAACAAGTGATCAGAGGCTCTGGGGAGGGGAGAGGTCATAGGCTGCAGAGGGGGGACAGGAGGTCAGAGGCTGCGGAGGGGCAGACAGGAGGTCAGAGGCTGCGGAGGGGCAGACAGGAGGTCAGAGGCTGCGGAGGGGCAGACAGGAGGTCAGAGGCTGCGGAGGGGCAGACAGGAGGTCAGAGGCTGCGGAGGGGCAGACAGGAGATCAGAGGCTGCGGAGGGGGGACAGGAGGTCAGAGGCTGCAGGGAGGGTACAGGAGGTCAGAGGCTGCGACGGGGGGACAGGAGGTCAGAATGCTGTGGAGGGGGGAACAGGAGGTCAGAGGCTGCAGTGGGGGAACAAGCGGTCAGAGGTTCTGGGGAGGGGAGAGGTCATAAGCTGCAGAGGGGGGACAGGAGGTCAGAGGCTGCAGGGGGTCAGGGGCTGTGGGGAGGGGGCAGGTCATAGGGTTGCAGAGGGGGGGGACAGGAGGTCAGATGCCGTGGAGGGGGGAACAGGAGGTCAGAGGCTGCAGAGGGGGAACAGGAGGTCAGAGGCTGTGGGGAGGGGACAGGTCATAGGCTGCAGAGGGGGGGGGGGGCAGGAGGTCAGAGGCTGAATGGGAGGTCTGGAGGTCCAAGGGGGGGGGGGAGTTCAGACGCTGCATGGGCGGTTACGAGGATGGAGGGGGGGAAAGGAGTTTAGACGCTGCCTGCAGGGAGGGGATGTAGGAAGACTGAGAGGAAGACTCACCTCATTGATCGACGCGCATTTTAAAAATGGTGCCGCTTGGCGCCGTCGTGTCACTGCGCATGCGCCCGCATTTCCGAAACTTGCCGAGCCTGTACGAGCTTTCCCAAGCACGACTAGCTTCGGAACTGCGCTGAGCCGCTGGCGCATGTGCAGTTGCATGCCGCTCGGCCCGGCCCGGCCGGCGGCCACAGCCCTATTTCTTTCATGCGCCACTGCCATCACAGCGGCCTCCAGGAGCAGCCAGGCAGCCGGCCTGCCGGGATTTTTCCCGGTATCCCGGTTGGCCAGTCCGGGCCTGTCTATAGCGCAAAAACATCCTTTTATACAGCCATTTAACCAGGCAGTTGTTTCAAGCTTGTTATTAGTCTAAAGTATGCTAACTATGGCCTCTACTGTATAGAGTTTTGGGTTGCAAAACATAATACAATCATGAAGATTCTGGGAATATGACCCAAAAGGTACTATCATTGTACTATCATTGTTCTGCAAGACCTTAAATATCAACCTTGCATTTTGCATTTGTACACATGAGAATGAATAACTTAAAGTGGAAGTAAACCCATCGATTTAACAGTTTCAAAAAGACTGTTACATGCCGGTAATGCCAACTGTCACATTGGTGGTGTCATAACTGATCACATGTGCAGTATCATGGCAGTTGAGGAGGAAACAAAAGCCAAGATGCAGCATCATTGACTGAAAATGATAGATGGGTTTACTTCTACTTTAAGGCGCCGTACACACGGCAGAGATCCTCGACGGGCAGAACACATCGTTCCGCCCGTCGAGGTTCTCTCCCGGCCGTCGAATTCGGCGACCCGCCCGTCGGGAATGGCAACCAGCCATTCTTCCAGGCGGGCCGTCGAGGAAATAGAGAGCGTGCTCTCTATTTCGGCTCGACGGGCTTCCCGACGGGAAGCTCGCTGAGACCGTACACACGGCCGAGGTCCTCGCTGGAATGTGCATTCCAGCGAGGTTCTCGCTGATTTTCAGCGAGAACCTCGGCCGTGTGTACGGCGCCTAAGGCCTCATTCATACTGCTGCTGTTATGTATGTACACCGTTTTTCATGACGTGAAAAATTCCATTTTTTTTAATCGGTCATTAAAAACAATTGTGTGTAGTGAAAAATGGGCATTAAAAATTTAGAACATGCTCTAATTTTTTGCGTCGTTTTTCACGTCATGAAAAATGGTCGTGTGTGGGCTTTAACGATGGGGAAAAAAATGTGCTTGCTCAGAAGCAAGTTATGAGACGGGAGCACTCATTCTGGTAAAACTAGCATTTGTAATAGAGATAGCACATTCGTCACGCTGGAACAGACTGAAAAGCGCAAATCGTCTCTCAACAAACTCTTACTAACACGAGGATCAGCAAAAGCAGCCCAAAGGGTGGCACCATCCGAATGGAACTTCCCCTTTATAGTGGTGTCAAACGTGTTGTACATCACCGCCCTTTTGGTCGAACATTTTTTTTTTCACAATCGTGTGTATGTAAGGCAGGCTTGACAAGAATCGCGTATTTTTTTAGAGCAATCTTAGAAGTAAGCCTGTAAAGCCTCATACACACACGATTGAATTTTCATCGAACAAAGCGTAGGACTTTTGTCCAAATGGCATTGGCCAGGTACTTGTAGTGCATACAAACGGCAACGATTTGTCGGCCAACAAACACAAAACGATGTGTTTTTTCAGCTCTTTAGCGCCACCCTTTGGGCAACTTCTGCTAATGCCTGGATCTTGCTGCTGGTTTCAGTGGCCATCTCTACTACACCCAGCCCCAGGCCCCCCCTTGGTGAACACCGTAACACCGTAATACTTGATCCAGGGTTCGTCCGATCGCCTCTTGAGGGGTCAGGAAGGAATTTTTTCCCCTGCCACTGCATATTGGCATAGCATGATCAGGGTTTTTTTTTGCCTTCCTCTGGACCAAGTCAGGATAGACAGGCCCAAAATCGCAGCTTCTTCCATTATTGACGGACTTTATCTCCACCTATACCCTTAACAGCAAACACCTTTTGCTGCTCGGGGACTTCAACCTCTGGGCCAACTCCTCACAAGACCCCGTGGCCGATGCCTGCATCGACCACCTGGAAGGTCTAGGGCTACAACAACTAGTATGTGGGCCCACACATGCTTCAGGTCATACACTTGATCTCATTTTCAGACAAAATCTGGAAATAAAAATCTTGGAAAATGAACCGTTGCCATGGTCAGATCACCATGCCATCAAATTCATTCTTTCCATTTCCCCCCCCCCCTTAACAAAAACATCAAATCCAGTGACTACACACTGGACTAGATGTCAGAAGAAGCTCCACTCGGAATTCTTCAAAGCCGCGTTAAGGAAAAAAATTAAAACAATTCAGCCGCATCAATCGGCTGAAGAAACACTGGATTCCATTAACACAGCACTATTACAGTCAGCCGATTTAATAGCGCCGAAACGAAAGACCCAGATCCGGAAAAAAAACTCCAGCTGGTTCAACAACCAACTGGCGTTACTGAAGCAAGAGCGTAGAAGGGCGGAAGCCGCCTGGAAGAGAAGCCCATTAGATGAGAACCTCTTTATCTACAAGGCAATAACTAAGAAATATCACAAAGAAACCTTCAAGGCCAAGAAAAATTATTTTTCTGAGGCCATCAACAGCGCCCTGAAACGCCCCCCTGCGAACTCTTCAAGCTGGTCACTGCGACCATGAATCCAGGATGTCTTGAAGCCCCCAATTCGGACTCACAAGAATTTTGCAATGAATTATCGGATTACTTCATTAATAAAATCGAGGGAATCCGGCAAAGCATTCAGCAGAACAATTCCCCCCGTAGCCCCCCCTGTAATAATTTACACAACACCTGTAGTAATTCACCCCAACCAGGTAAGTTCACGCTGGAACCTATCACTATCCAAGCCACAAAACATATCATCGGTACTCTGCGTAACAGCACTGCGCCAAATGATATCATCCCCACCAAACTGTTGAAGGAGTGCGCCGACATCCTGGCACCTCCTATCACACAGCTTATTAACCAATATTTCATGGTGGGCATAGTGCCCTCCCAGTTGAAGGAGGGTATAATTAGACCCATCTTGAAGAATTCTACCCTGGACCCCAAGGATCCACTCCACCGCCGCCCTATAACAAGCTTAAACACTTTTTCCAAGATTATGGAGAAAGCAGTGGTGCAACAGCTGCAACAGCATCTAGACACCCACAACCTACTCGACCCATTTCAATCAGGTTTCCGCCCTGGACACGGGACAGAAACAGCATTGCTCAAGATATGGGACGACGCTCTCGAGGCCGCAGACGAAGGAGAATCTTGTCTTCTGGTTCTGTTAGACCTGAGCGCAGCTTTCGACACAGTAGACCATAAGCTTTTATTGACCCGGCTAGCTGAAGTAGCCAGAGTCGCAGAAGGCGATTTATCTTGGTTCTCCTCTTTTTTGGAAAACCGATCGCAAGTAGTGAAGTTAGGACCTTTCATTTCTGAAAAATGCACATTATCGTGCGGAGTCCCTCAAGGATCCCCTCTGTCGCCGGTGTTATTCAACATCTATCTCCGTCCTCTTTTTGAGATTATCAGCAGTCAAAAACTGCTCTATCACTCATATGCAGACGACATGCAACTGTATTTCCGCATTTGCAATAAAAAGGATCACCACCTCAATCTAGAGACATGTCTCTCTTTGATAGAGGACTGGATGACAAAGAGTTATCTAAAACTCAACGGAGCGAAAACAGAACTCCTTCTGTTTCACGCCAAACGTAAGAATCTACCTGCAACTACTTGGACACCCCCGCCCATTCTGGGCAAAATCATCACCCCTTGCGCCAAAGTCAAAAGCCTCGGGGTCATTTTCGACTCCTACATGACTATGGACGCACAAATAGGGTCAGTAGTCAGCGGATCTCACCATCTACTGCGCCTACTACGCAGGCTTATCCCTTTTATCCCCAAAGAAGACATAGCGGTCGTGGTGGGAGCAATTGTTAACTCCAGATTGGACTATGCAAATGCCCTTTACCTCGGACTCCCAAAGTACCAAATCGCTCGTCTACAAGTCGTTCAAAATACGGCCGCTAGACTTGTGACTGGGAAAAAACCCTGGGAATCAATCTCACCTTCACTGAGAACCCTTCACTGGTTACCAGTAAAAGACAGAATCACTTTTAAAGCACTCTGTCTAACGCATAGATGTATCCATGGGAATGCTCCCCATTATCTACGCGAAAAAATAAAAGCCCACAACCCCAATCGCGTGCTGCGATCCACTGATCAAAATCTTCTGCAGATACCGAAAGCCGGATACAAATCTAAAGGAGATAGAAGATTCGCGGTCCAAGGTCCCAGACTATGGAACGCTTTGCCAACCAGTATTCGGTTGGAGGAGAACTACTTAGCATTCAGGAGAAAGATCAAGACTCATCTCTTTTGATACCAAAGGAGACAGGAACAACAAGCGCCCAGAGGCGATTCAGTTCGCATGTGCCGCACTATACAAGTTTTCATTCATTCATTCAATGTGTTATGGTGACCATTGCTTCTGAGCATGCGTGTTTGTACTTTGGAGTTTTGTCCGACAGACTTGTGTACACACGATCGGATAATCCGACAACACACAACTGTTGGTGGACAATTTTAAAGCATGCTTTCCCACTTTTGTCCGTGGAAAATCTGAAAACAATTGTCCGATGGAGCATACAAATGGTCAGATTTTCCGCCAACAGCCTGTCATCACACAATTCCCGTCAGATAATTTGATCGTGTGTATGAGGCTTTAGAAACAAAAGCAAAGCCGCGCCAATAGGAGGTATATACCAAACACTGTATAAATATTTAGGCAAAAAAATGTGAACCATGCAACATATATCAACAGGTTTAGATAGTACCAACAGTCTATATTGCACATCAATTAAGATATGCTGTGTAACATAAAGGAAAGTCCCTTTATTAACACCGCTGTGAATGTGAACCCAATGATGTCTCCTTCATATGTTTGCACATACATAAATATCCATCTCTCACACCACAAGGAAAAAATTGTGTGACTGAAAGTGATCCCTTCACTAACTATGTAATGGCTGCTTACCAGAGGCAAGCTGAGTTAAAGCAGATGGCTACAGCCCAGCCACGGCCCTGGCTACCAGAGGCTCCAGTAGATTCTCACGAGTCTCACGATTCTCAGGAGTCAGTCTAGCAGTCGAATGGTATAGCGCAGCTCACAGTCCGGGCGTGAAAGTAATGGAAAAGTATACCATAGTGTGATAACGTTTTAAATTTATTCATAAAAGCAAGTAAGTACTCACATATAAAAACATGTATATCTGCATGTATAAGCCGGCCGGCAAACGGAGCGATACCTTCCCCCTACGTGGTGACGTTACCACGTAGGGGGAAGGTATCGCTCCGTTTGCCGGCCGGCTTATACATGCAGATATACATGTTTTTATATGTGAGTACTTACTTGCTTTTATGAATAAATTTAAAACGTTATCACACTATGGTATACTTTTCCATTACTTTCACGCCCGGACTGTGAGCTGCGCTATACCATTCGACTGCTAGACTGACTCCTGAGAATCGTGAGACTCGTGAGAATCTACTGGAGCCTCTGGTAGCCAGGGCCGTGGCTGGGCTGTAGCCATCTGCTTTAACTCAGCTTGCCTCTGGTAAGCAGCCATTACATAGTTAGTGAAGGGATCACTTTCAGTCACACAATTTTTTCCTTGTGGTGTGAGAGATGGATATTTATGTATGTGCAAACAT